>BHEV01007133.1:0-12932 GCA_004319985.1 Emydocephalus ijimae | reverse complement strand
ATCCCAGGAACTCCACTCTCTCCGTACAAAGTTGACACTTGTCCCTTTTTACTTTCAGACCAGTGTCTTTAAATTTCTGAATAACTTTTCTGAGTCGTTGTACTAATAACTCTTTAGTGGGGGCAGCTATTAGGACTTCGTCAAAATAAGGCACGACGCCTTTTATGCCTTGTAATAGTCTCTCCATCAAACTTTGGATAATGCCAGGCGCCATGCTTACTCCGAATTGGAGTCTATTGCACTTGAAGGCGCCTCTATGTGTAACTATTGTCTGGGCTTCTGCAGTTGTCGCGTCTACAGGTAGTTGCTGGGACGCCTGAGCTAAATCCAATTTTGCAAATATTTTTCCGCCATCCAGGGAATGAAGAAGGTGTTGGACCACCGGTACTGGGTAAGCGCTCTGTTGAAGAGCATGATTTAGGGTGGCCCGGTAATCCCCACAAATTCTTAACGAACCATCTGGCTTCATGGATGTTGCTATTGGGGTTTCCCAGCGGGCATGGTCAATCGGTTCCAACATGCCCTGGGCTATCAGTTTATCTAGCTTCTTGTCAATCTTTGGCTTGAGGGCAAAAGGCACCCGAGGAGGCTTAAGCCGAATGGGAGCTACATCGGGGCTGAGATTAAATGATATAGGGGTCCCCTTGTACTTGCCTAATGTTCCTGTGAACACATCCTGGAATTCCTGGATGAGGGTCTCTTCCCAGTCGTCGCTTCTGGTTTGGTGTATGCCAGCTAGTTCAATCCCGAATGGGGCAAACCACTGTAACCCTAGCAAACTGCGCCAGTTACGATCAACGTCAGGGGAAGTGTTGCGGTGCGGTCCTTGAAGGATACTTGGATGTGGCTGGAACCGACAACTGGAATTCTGTTTCCCTGGTAGTCTTTTAGGATGATTCTTTGAGTGCTGAGGTCCTGGCGGCAGATGGCAAGGATCAGCTGTTTGAGGGTTTTCCAGGAGACCATCGATAGGGATCATCCCGATTCGACTTCCATCATGCACGGTCGATTCTCAATAGTAATCCTTATGCGGATCTTTCTTGCATTGAACGACGAAGCGTGGCCAATAATAATGGTTTGGTGGGCCTCTTCTCATCTCGTTGAAGAGGCAGGTGCTCGATTTCTGTAGTAGTAGCGGTTGTTCCATTGGTGGTTCAGGCGGTCCCGATTCTCAGGTGGTTTGCCTGTCTCCCGGTGGAGGTTGTTCTCCCTTCGGCTGGGACTGGACTCTCGCTTGCTTCTGCAGACCTTTGCGATGTGGCCTCTTTTCCCGCAGGTACGGCAGAGTGTGTTGAGGAATTTGCAGTCCGATCGCGGGTGGTTTGCCCCGCAACCAGCACATTGGCGCAGACGTCTCTGGTTCCTTTGCTCTAGTTCCGAGTGGAGCCGGTTGACCTCCTCTTCCTCACTGTCTGAGGATGACTCGAGGTCTTCGTGGTAGGCGGTAATAGCGTGCTTCTCAGCAGCGAGCGGGTTATTGTTAGCGAGTTGGCAAAGCGTTGCGTTCGCTCGGCACATTCGAGCGGCTGACTTCCTGGTTGCTTCTGTGGCAGTAGCGTCGGTGAGGACATCTGCAAGGCTGATGTCTCCTTTCGCCATGAGTTTACTCTCCACGGCGGGTGCATCTAATCCCAGAACTATGCTCAGGGCTTCCTCGAGGTTTGCAAAACCACAAAGGCCTCCTCGGTTCCGGAGGTCGGCTACAAAATCCCCAACGCTCTCGTACTTCTGTTGGTCCCTCTGGTAAAACTCGTGTCTTCGTATCAGTGTAGGTACTGCGGGTGCATAATGGGCCCGGAGGATCGGGGCGAGGTTATCCCAATCCATGGTCTTCACTTCCACCGGTTTGGCAAGTGCTTTAGCCATTTTGAAAACGGCGTGGCTACAATGAGTCAGGAACACCACTCTTTTTTTTGCCAGGCATAGCATCTTTTAAATTGTTGGTCTCTAGGAACATCTGGAAACGATCTATATATGAATCCCAGTCTTCGGTTGCTGGGTCAAATGGAGCGGGTGGTATGGCGCCGCTGGTCATCTTGCCGTTTGTTGCGTGGGCTCTTTAGCCACGTGCTCTGTCTTGTTCGATGAGTACTTAGTCAGCTCTATCGTCTCCGCATCCCACCCTTGTCACCAGTGTTAAGTTCTGAGCATGGGCGCAAGGAACGGAGACGAGACATCGAATGGTGACTTCAACTCTTTATTGTGAAATAAGAACAGAGCAAATACTTGGGCAGCAGCAGCTCTTTTATAGAGCTGGCTGCTGTCAAAACAACCAAAGATTTGAGTTTACCACTTTCACAAGCGTCCAATTGGAGGGGCCCATTAACAGCCAATCAGACTGGCCAGAAATGACCAATCACGACTCGCTATTTGCGGGCCAATGAGGAGTGCAGGATTACAAGCCTGCTGCAAAATAAAGCTATTTAGGGTTGTTACTGCTGCATTGGCTTAGTCCATAACACAAACGATGGTGTTTGTGTTGCTGCTAATATTATTCAGATACTTTACAACTATTAAGTTGAAGGTCTCAGTGAGGGCTGCAGTTTTCCTGACTGAACAAAAGTTTTATAACTTCTAGGAGGAGACAACCCTGTCTGTAGCTTTGGCCTCATCTTCCTCACTCACAGGGACAGCTCAAAACAGGTATGTAAGGAAGATTAGAAAAAGTTATATAAAAATATCCTTCAGGTTAAATCTGACCCCTGGTAACTGTATGCATTTCCTCAAGGGTCTTCAAACTTGGCAAGTTTAAGACTTGTGGGCTTCAACTCCCAGAGCTGTCCCTAAGCTGACATGACTGGAGGAGGAATTCTGGGAGTTGAAGTCCACAAGTCTTAAAACTGTCAAGTTTGAAGTCCCCTGCTCTAGATAGTGTATCTTAATCTTGTCAACTTGAAGATATGTGAACTTCAACTCCCAGATTCCCCAGCCAGCTACTTTAATTCTCAATCTTCAAGCCATCAAGATTGAGAAACACTGCTCCAGGATTCCCCGACTGCCAACCTACATTACAGCTCTAGGAGGTTGCAGAGGTCTCTCTTCCAAATTCCAACCAGCTCTATTCCTGCTTAGCTTTTTGAAATGGGCCAACACATATATTCCTGCAGAAACAAAAATCTCACAGTGAAATGCAAGGTAGAAATTAATAAAAAAAAATTCAGCTTCTCAGTCTTTATTTTAAAGTCTGTCTTCTGTCTCTCTCAGATCAGCAAAATGCAGGTACATTTGAAATACAGAAAAACCAAATTCGAACAACAACAAAAATGTGGTATCAACTAACTTCTGCAAGCCATATTACAGTTATTATAGTACCATCTATTTTGCTAGGACCTTGACAAGCTTTATGATGGCTACCAAGAATATAGACTCATAGGACTGGAGGGGCAGGGGACTTCATACCATCCTGGTCAAAGGGTTGTTCAGTCTATTTTTGAAAACCTCCAGTAATGAAGCACCCACAACTCCTGGAGGCAAGCTATTCCACTGATTAATTGTTCTCATTGTAAGAAAAAGAAATCTCTTTCTCAAGGCTGAATCTCTCTTTAAAAGGCTTTCACCCATTACTTCTTGTCTTGTCCTCCAGTGCTTTGGAGAATAAGTCAATCCTATCTTCTCTGTGACAAGTTAAGTCCTGCAGAAAGAAGTTAACAGAATAACAGAGTTGGAAGGGACCTTGGAGGTCTTCTAGACCCATGATGGGGAACCTATGGCACGTGTGCCGGAAGTGACACAGAGCCATCTCTGCCAGCACGCGAGCCGTCGCCCCAGCTCAATTCCACTGTGCATGCACGCGTACCTGTTGCCAGCCAGCTGATTTTTGGGTATCTGCCATGCATGCGCATGGGGGAGGGTGCATGCGAGAGATGCATATGCATGCGCAGAGGGGCAGGGGGAAGCGCTGGGGAGGGTCATGCACGCATTGCATTATGGGTACAGACATGCGTGCATGTGCACACACACAGACACACACACTTTCGGCCTGCAACAACAAAAAGGTTAGCCATCACTGTTCTAGACCAATCCCCTGCACAGGCAGGCAACCCTACATTATTCTGGACAATTGGCTGTCCAATTTCTTCTTAAAAACCTAAGTGATGGAGTATCTAAAACTTCTGAAGGCAACCTGTTCCACTGATTAATTGTTCTCACTATCTGGAAATTTCTTCTTAGTTGTAGATTGCTTTTCCCCTTGATTAGTTTCCACCCGTTGCTTCTTGTCTTGCCTTCTGGGGCTTTGGAAAATAGATTGACGCCCTCTTCTTTTTGGCAGCTCCTCAAATATTGGAACACTGCTATCATGTCACCCCTAGTCCTTCTTTTCACTAGACTGAACCTACTCAATTCCTGCAACTGTTTTTTGTGTGTTTTAGATTCCAGCCCCCAAATCTTCTTTGTTGCTCATCTCTGTTCTCTTTCCAGAGTCTCAATGATTTTATGGGGACCAAAACTGGATGGAATATTCCAAGTGGGGTCTTATTAAGGCTTTACAGAGCATTACTAACACTTCATGCGATCTTGATTATATCCCCCTGTCAGTGCAGCCGAGGATTGCATTGGCTTTTTTGTCAGTTGCAGCATATTGCTGGCTCATATTGGTACCGTTCCAGTCGGTTGTGTGGAAACTGGCATTCTAAAACCATGGTGGTGACATTTGCTCCAGTTAATGTTACAACTGGAGTAAAATCTGTTGAGATGCATCATGAGGCTCATATTTAAGTGATTGTCCACTAGGATTCCAAGATTCATCTCACATTACTGCTATTTAGTCAGGTTCTACCTATTCTATACCTGTGGTTTTTCTTGCCTAGGTATAAAACCTTACTTTTTTCTACATCTACATTGAATCTCATTTTGTTAGATAGGGGCCAGTGTTCACATCTGTCAAGTCTTTCTGGATCTTTAGCATATCTTCTAGGGTGTTGGTTATTCCTGCCAACTTGGTGTCATCTACAAATATAATGAGTTTCCCTTCTATTCCCTCATCTATATCATTTATGAAGATATTGAAGAGTACTGGGCCTAAGACAAAATCTTGGGGTACCCTCTGCTTACTTCCCTTCCCTTTCTTGATCAGAAAGACAATAACAATTTCTTACAATCAGGTTGCAAGTGTCACTTGCTTGAGTAATACATTGAATAGTGTAATAATACATTAGGTTAATGACCAAGCTGCTGTATCTGAGCATGTAATCTTATGGCTGTTGAACAGGAGGCCGATGTAGTCTCAATAATATGTGTGCCAATTCAAGCCAAGGTTAAAAAAAAAGCTCAGATGTGTAAGGTTTTATAGAGTTATTTGCAAAGAACTTGCCATTATAACATAATAAGGATGGATGAATTTTATAGGTCTAAAATATTTTATAGGTCTAAATCAGCATGCTGCTAGGGAATTCGGAGTGTTTAAAGTCTACACATCTTAAAGTTACCACATTTGAAAAACGTTCTGTTGCTCTGAGAGTGAGATGGGCAGTCTCTAAATTGGGTAAATAAATAAAATAAAAATGAAATTCTAAACCCTCTGTTCCATTAAGACTTTATCTAGGTTGAGTGACAATATTGCCAAGAGTGAGAAGTCACCATTTGTTAAATCAGAGGCAGTTTGCTTCCCTGGGGATGAGGAAAACCTGTCCAGTAGGATGAGGTGGACCAGGGACTTGAACTCCATTTAAAAAAAAGAATTCAGACAAAACCTGAATTGGCAAAGCTTCCGGTGGGGCCTGAAAGAAATGCGGCTCAGTTCTGAGTATGGGAATTTGAAGATGAGTGACGGATGTGAAGTATTGCTTTAAGAACTTAATTTAAACATTTCTAAAGTAAAGGTAAAGGTTTCCCCTGTCCAGTCATGTCCGACTCTGGGCGTGTGTGCGCTCATCTCTGTTTCTTACCTGAGGGAGCCAGTGTTGCCTGAAGACACCTCTGAGGTCCTGTGGCCAATATAATTATATTCTGAGGCACAAGAATTGCTGTTAGCATTTCACCGAAGTGGTACCTATTTATCTACTTGCATTTGCATGCTTTTGAACTGCTAGGTGGGCAGGAGCTGGGGCAAGTAAAGGGAGCTCAAACTGCCACGTGGCTCTCAGGCCTCAAACCTGGCCTGTCAACTTTCCAGCTGACAAGCTCAGCATCTTTAACTGCTGAGCCATCGCACCCCATTCAGTTCTAAGGCAGAGGCATATTTTCGATATTGACTAGTGCCATGATTGCGAACCTATGGCACGCATGCCAGAAGTGGCATGCAGAGCCACTTCTGCAGGCACGTGAGAGGTCTCCCAGAAGAGCCCCACTGTGCATGCATGCTACTCGCCCAACAGCTGATTGTCAGGTATCTGGCGCACATGTGCAGGGTGTGGGATGCGCCGGAGATGTGCACGCATGCACAGAGATGTGCAGTGCATGGGGGATCGCACGCGCATGCGGAGGGAGAGTGGGCCCCCCTGAGTGCATTCCCTTCTGGGTGCTGGCACACGAGTGTACGCACACAAGCTTGTGCATAATTTTTGGCACAGGAGCCCAAAAAGGTTAGCTACCACTGGACTCGTGTATTTAAGGTTGGCATTGAAGATTTTTACAATATTTTTATCAGGATGGGGTTAAAAATTGCTGTTAAAATATGCTGTAAACCCACCCAGCCCCATAATATGTGTGGCAATCTCAATCTTAATATCTTAAGGCAGTTTACATATAAAAGTATTTATTTCCCATAAAAATTCAAATCTGGAACAGCAGCAGTTAAAAAACAGCAATAAAAACATTAAGCAATGGTTCAAAGGGTCTGGGTAAATAAAATTTATTTTGATATGATATGGGTAGGTTTCCTGTGGATAGCATACCATACTCTGGGGGGAGGGGACCACTACTGACTCTCACACCCCTTTCTAAAGCAATACTGAAATTTGGCAGCAAAACTCCCACAGGGAGTGGTGTGATTTTCTTTAATTTGTGTGTGGGCAAAACATCAAGCAAAACATGCATTTTATAAATAATGCACTCCCTAGCTGGAAAAAAAATTGTGTGCCCCCAAAGTAGGCAATTCTTTGGGCACAGTGCTCCAAAATGAGGAAAACATCTGTGCTTTAAACCACACATCTGTTTTAACTACACAGGCAAGCACTGTGTGGTCCTGCTTAGCAGTTTGGTGGTTGAATTTTAATGTCAATGTTTGATTTATCTTTGCAGCAGCTGCCCGAGTATTGATGTGCAGTTCCTACCAATTGAATTTACTAGAAAATAGTCTTATTTTCAATTTTATTTGACCTAACCATTTTAGGTTTCTTGTAGCAATAAGCATCCAAATTTTATTTTTTTTAATTTTTATTTTAAATAAATTTTATTGATTTTACAATTAAAACAAACCAACAACACATACACAAACGAAAGAGTGAAAAAGAAGAAAGGAAGAAGAAAATAGAAAGAAAAAAATAGAAAACAATTAAAAACATTTTCAACTTCAACAGTTTGTAAGTCCTCTTTTTTATCCTTATTTTATGCCATATACACACACCTAATCCTTACATATATCTGTGTATCACTTCTATGGATTTATCCTATCCTCTTTTGCCTTTTAGTGTGAAGTCTATCTTTGGTCTATCCATTTGTACCAGCAGTTCCAGCTGTTGTAGTACGTTCAAGTGTCTTTATTTTTTAATGCCAAAGTTAATTTTTCCATTTCTGCACAACTTGAAATTTTTTGAATGATCATCTCCTCTGATGGAACACGAGGCTGCTTACAACATTGTGCAAAAGCCAATCTGGCCGCTGTCAAAATGTGTATTATTATATATTTCACTTTTTTTGATATTTGTTTATCAAAGATCCCTAACAGAAAGGACTCTGGTTTGAATTCGATCTATTCTCTTGTCATTTCTTCCAGCCAATTTCTAATTTTCTGCTAATATTTTTGAGCTTCTGTACAGGACCAACACATATGGAAAAAAGCTCCCTCTTTTTTTTTTTTGCATTTCCAGCAATTCAGACTCATATTGGGGTGCATCTTCGCTAATCTCAAAGGAGGAAGGTGCCATCTATAAAACATTTTATAGGCGTTTTCTTTGTATGCTACCGATTTTGTAATTTTATTATTTCTACCCCAGACCTTTTCCCATTCTGTTATGGTGATGCTACGTCCTATATTCCTACTCCAGGCTATCATGTTCCCTTTTACAATTTCTTCTTCTAATTCTACTTCTAATAAATAATTATAAAATTTTGTTATATTTTTTTGTCTGATCCTAATAAAATTTTATCTTATTGCTGGAGTTTATTTTTAATTCCAGTTTCTTTCTTGTCCTGTTTATATCTACCTTGAATTTGAAGATATGCCCACTGATCAATTTTTTGTCCCCGCTCTTGAAGTTCTTGCCGCAATTTCAAATTTCCTTGTGTATCCAATAGGTCCTTATATTTAATCATTTTAGTGATATCCAGATTATTTGGGTGAATCATCGCCGCCATTGTTGCAATCCAAATTGGTATTTTTAAATAGTGTTTTTTCTGTATTTTCTTCCAATTAGTTAATAATGAGTCTCTGATTAGGTGTCTGTGAAAATATTTCTGGCTAGTTTTCCCTACATCCTATAAAAAACTACGCCACCCCTTTTGCAAGTNTTTCAAATTTCCTTGTGTATCCAATAGGTCCTTATATTTAATCATTTTAGTGATATCCAGATTATTTGGGTGAATCATCGCCGCCATTGTTGCAATCCAAATTGGTATTTTTAAATAGTGTTTTTTCTGTATTTTCTTCCAATTAGTTAATAATGAGTCTCTGATTAGGTGTCTGTGAAAATATTTCTGGCTAGTTTTCCCTACATCCTATAAAAAACTACGCCACCCCTTTTGCAAGTTATGGCCTTCTAAGAATAATATTCTCTTATTGGTTAAATTCACCCATTCCTTCAACCATACTAAAGAGGCTGCACTATAATATAACTCCCAATTTGGAAGTGCCAGCCCTCCCCTGTTCTTCATATCCTGCATTGCCTTTAAATTTATTCTAGGTTTTTTCCCTTGCCAGATACATTTTACAGTTATTTTATTAAGTTCTTCAAAAAAAATTTTTTTGTACTTTGATTGGGATCGTCTGAAATATATATAGGAACTTTGGAAGAATATTCATTTTAATAGCAGCAACCCTGCCCAAAAATGAAAGTTGCAGCTTGCCCCATGTTTCTAAATCCTCCTTTACCTGTTGCATCAATTTA
This sequence comes from Emydocephalus ijimae, assembly GCA_004319985.1. Classification (NCBI taxonomy): domain Eukaryota; kingdom Metazoa; phylum Chordata; class Lepidosauria; order Squamata; family Elapidae; genus Emydocephalus; species Emydocephalus ijimae. The sequence continues at coordinate 3,729 of BHEV01007133.1, read as the reverse complement.
TCATAATTGTTTTCCTTAAGTGTCTTACAATGTGCTATCAACCATATTCCTAAGTATTTAACTTTCTTTATCACTTGTATTCCCATAACTTCTTCTAGTTCTATTTTCTGTTTTTCTGTTAAATTTTTAGTCATTAATTTTGTTTTCTTCCTATTAATTTTAAGTCCTGCTGCTGCTCCAAATTGTTCTAATTCATTCATCAATTTTGTCCTCTTTCTATTGGTTCCTCAAAAAAACCATATCATCCGCAAACGCTTGCAACTTATATTCTTCTTTCTTAACCTTTAATCCTTTTATGTCTGGGTTCTGTCTAATTCACGTTAGTAATGCTTCTAATGATAATATGAAGAGCAAGGGTGAGAGTGGGCAGCCCTTTCTGACTCCTTCTTCTATTTTTATTGAGTGGGTATATTCCCCGTTTATTATAATATTAGCCTGTTGTGTATCATAAATGTTTGTTATAATATTTTCAAATTTGGTGCCTAAATTCATATTATAATCTTTTTGGATTAAAAATTGCCAATTTAAATTATTGAAGGCCTTCTCTGCATCTAAAAACATAAGTGCAATTTGTTTTTCGGGGTGGGCTTCGTAAAATTCTAAGACATCTAGTACTATTCTTAAGTTGTTCCTGATTTGTCTGGTCGGGAGAAATCCATTTTGATCTTCATATATATGCTCATTTAACATTCTTTTTAGTCTACTTGCTATAATAGAAGTGAATATTTTGTAATCAGTATTTAACAGTGAAACCGGCCTATAATTATGTATATATCGGGGATCCGAATCCTTCTTCGGGATCAGTGAATCAATGCCCCCCTCCATGAGTCTGGCATCCTGGCTGCCAATAAGACGTCATTAAAAACTTCCACCATAAGAGGTCCTATTTGTTCTGCTATTGCCTTGTACAGCTCCCCTGGAATCCCATCTGGTCCCGGGGATTTGTTGTTTTTCTGGTTCTCTATTACTGATTTCAATTCAAACCAAGTAATGTCTTTGTTTAATAATTTTTCCATTTCTTCCCCAATTGCTTTATCCTTCACTTCATCTAAATAGTTTCTTATTCTATCTTTGTTAACTTCTTCCTTTTTATATAACTCTTCAAAATACTTATGGGAAATTTCCTTTTTCTGTTCTATCTCCTGTTGTATATCCCCCTTTCCATCTATTAGCTGGTATATCAATCTCTTTTCTTTCTTTTTTTAAGTCTATATGATAGCCATCTCCCTGGCTTATTAGCATGCTCAAAATAAATTTGTCTAGTTGTATTCAAATTTATAATCATTCTCTCTTGTTCAATTAAATTCAGTTTATGTTCAGCTATTATTATCTGATTTTGCAATTTTGAATCCTTTGGGGCACTCTGTAATTGAGTTTCTAATTCCTTAATTTTTTGTTGTAATTTGTTTTGCTGGGTGTATTTTTCCTTATTCCTCTTGGTGTTATAAGAGATTGTTATACCTCTTATTACTGCCTTCATTGTATCCCAAAAGTTTTGTTTCGTAGCTACTCCATTATCATTTTCCTTTAAGAAATAATTTAATTCCTTTTTGAGTTTGTTGGTGTATTCTTTTTCTCATTAACTGAGTATTTAATGTCCATCTTTTCTTTGGTTTTTCCCTACCCTTCCATATTATCTGAATTGGATTGTGATCTGCCCATTCATTAGGTAAAATTTCAATCCCTTTTATCTCATTTGCTATTTCCCCATTGCTATTTTTTCATCCATGCCATATCAATTTGTGTACATATTTGATGAGGATTTGAATAGAATGTAAATTGTTTTTTCTCAGGATGTAATCTTCTTCATATATCAATCAAATTTAACTCCTTCATCATTTCCATACATATCTTGGGAAGCTCTCGTTTCCCCCCTTTGTTCTTCCCCTCATTACTGTGGTCTTTTTGATAATCAGCAATAGAATTAAAGTCTCCTATGATACAAATATTTCTTTTTTCCAATCCTATTTTTCCATAAAGCTGCTTAAAAAACTCTTTTTGATCTCCGTTCAGGATGTAGATTACCACTAAGAGAATTGGGATGGCATTAATCCAGATCTGCAAAACCAGAGTTCTTCCCTCAGAATCCGACCATATTAAATCTGCTTTCAAATCCTCTTTAACATATACTGCAATCCCTTTCTTTTTCCCCATGTTTGCTGGTGCAGTAAACAGCTTCCGTAATTTTGGACATTCTAGGTATTTTTCCTCTGTTTTCTTTATATGAATTTCTTGTAGGCATATTATATCAATATGCCTACATTATATCATATTATATCAATAAACTAATCATTTTGTTTGATTAGTTTAGCTATTATCCTTTTCCTTTTTATTGTCGAGTTTGAACCATTTATATTAATTGATAGTAGTTTCTTTTCTTCTTCCATTTAATTAATTCTGTTTCGCTCTTTGTCTTGTAATGGCTCCAGTCTCTCCTTGTGCCTGAAGATGTGTCCTACTTTCTTCTCTCTCCTGATGTAGATGAGTATTTCCTTGATTTCCTAAAGTTCCATCTCTGTTCTTATGATAGCCTTGATCTTCCTGGGAGTTTGTTTCCAGTTCCTCCTTACTGCTCTGATCTTCCGGACCANCTTTCATTCCAAAAAACTAACATCCCCTTTGGGATTAGCCATTTAAATACGATTCTTTTCTGATTTAGGTAAGCTGCTAAGAACTTGTAGTCTTGTCTTTGTTCTCTTACTCTTCTTGGTATTTGTTTGAGAATCAAGACTTCTTTACCTTTATATGTGATTGTTTCTTGACATCCTATATATGATATCCTGGACATTCCTTCTCGCAAATTGTATATGGACTTCTCTTGGGCATTTGTGGCATCTCGCATAATTAGTGCTAATCCTGTAAACTTCATCAAACTCCCTTAAGATGTCATTTTTATCCTTTTCCAATAGTCCAGCCAGTATTCCTGCCATTAATTGTTCCAGGTCCTTCTTCTTTGGATTCCACTACATTTTGGAATCTCAAGAATGTAGCAGCCTTATCCATCTCTAGGTAGACCAGTGAGTCCTCCATTTCTTTACTCACATTCTTTAATTCTTCATCTACCCTTTCTAATTTCCTTTCGGGTCGTTCAGTCCTTTTCTATACCTCTTTTATTGTTGCTTCATTTTTCTCCAAGGCCTGCTGTAATAATCCAACTTTGTCCTCTACTTTGGAGATATCCGCTTTCATTTCTGCTTTTAATTTCCCCATCTCCACTTTTAGTTCATTGATATCTTCTCTCGTCTCGTTATGGTTTTTCATCATTGTTTCTTGCAGCTTCGCCATAGATTCCTGTAAAGTCACCAAAATTGATTGGATGTTGGCATTCGAGATGTTAGCTTGTTTTTCCACTGGTAATGTTTCTTCTATGGTTTTTTGTGCCATGGGCGAAGCTGTTGCTGATGTAGTTGTTAACATCGGGGTGACCTTTCTTCCAGTTTTCAGAGCTGTAGTAGTTGTCATTTCTTTTAAGAAGTCATTTCTTTTAAGATTTGTTTCTGTTGTTGTACTATATTAATTATATTATCCCAGATTAACATTCAGTGATAGAATCTCTCTATTAGGATTGACCAGTATCTAATTACTTAATCTATCTATCTGCTGGATAGCTGTGCTCTTAACTGGTTACTGGAGTATAAGTACTTATGGATAAAAATATTATCACTGTATTATTTTAAATCCAAATTCTAAATCACATATATAATTTTGTAAGATCTATGCTCAGCCTCT
>BHEV01007131.1:1688-12289 GCA_004319985.1 Emydocephalus ijimae | reverse complement strand
TCAGTATGCTTAATAAAGAGTTGAAGTTCACTGTTCACTGCCTCGTCTCCGCTCATTGCACCCATGCGCAGAACTTAACAATTCCTTTTCATTTTTTTTCTTTGACCCTTATCACAAAATTTGTCAAATCTCTTTTGTAAATTCAATAAAGGAAAGTTATCTAGGTCATTCTCTTTATTTGTTATTATTATATACCTTTTGATTATTAATCATTTGTATATCTTTATATACTGTCATTTTAAAATCAATTTTCAGATCACTCAGTCTTATCTGATAAAAGTTGTTCATTTTTCATAAAATATTTTAAACTCAGTCCATCTGTAATTGCCAATATTAATGTAAAGGATTACTCTTCAAAAATATGTTTGAATATATCTCAATTTTTTTGTTCCATTCTGCATTAGTACATTTAGGTGTTCTCCTTTAATTAAACTTTAATTTCTTCTGACTAATCTAGTATCCTAACTTCAGAGTCCTGTTCAATCATATTTTTCTGTTCAAAACAACAGCCACAGGAAGGACTTTTTCAATTAATTTTAAAATTTTCAAATCATGTGGATCTTTAGTGTATTTATAACTTTCTGAAATATAATTTTTGCTGTGTACTCCAAAAAACAAAACAAAAAGATTTTTAAATATGTCCTTTAACTTATATTTAAAATTTGCTAGGGATTGGAGGACACTCATCCAGTACTATAAAACTTGTTCCAAAGGTTCCTGATAGCTGAAAAGTAGTTTAAAAATGATTAAGCTGGTTCTAAAAGGAAGTACTCTGGTTCCATGAAGGCACTGATTTAGATTTGGATTAAGATGGCACTTCCTCTTTTTCTGACCTCTAAACCTGATGGAGTTTGTTGAGTAGTGGTCTTGTTGTGAAAAGCAACTGCCTGGATCACTTTTGGGTGATTCCAGTTCCTTTCCTTGTCTGAAGAGGAATTGCAAAGAGCAGATCCATTCACTGACTTTTCATTTCACCACAGTTGTCAGCTTCTTTCTCAAAGGAACTGTATTCAGTTTACCATTTCTTCTAAATACCAGCAGTATTCTCAAATGATTCAAAATGTTTCTTGAATCTTAATGCTTACAAATAAGATGAAAAATCAAGCTCCTCCTTAGCTGCTCTAGAACTCTGACTGGTAACAGCTGCATGCATTTCATTTGATGGTCATAATTCTGAATGGTAATCTACCAAAATAATTCTTTCTTTCTCCTCAAAACAGCAAGCTTCCTTAAAAAGTTTCCAAGTCTCAGTGATCATCTTGGAATTTTTCCTTTGTGGTAAACCACTAAACTGTGTTGGAACATCTACTAGTAACTAGGAAGTTAAAGATCCTCTGGTGTAGGATACACTAATCTGACCATTTCAATTTTGCAACATTTCTTATTATACTTACTGTCCTGACGTAGTTTAGTCTGGCCCTCTTCTACATGAGTTTTCAAATTCAACAACATTTGAATTTGGAATAGTCTCATGAAATTTCATGCAGGTTTATATTACATTTTTATATTTAAGCTTCCAAGCATATGCATTTTTGCAAACATTTTCCTTTCATTTAGAAGATTTTGATCTTCCCTAATTTATGTATTTTATATAGTTTTTCTCAGTACAATATACCCAATTTCACGTACATTTTAAAATTAATAAACTACATTGCGGAATTTTGAAGCATGGAACTTTTTATATATTTTATCATTGTTGTTTTCTTTTTAAATCTTGACTTTTATTGATTTTTTTTTTTGCAGTTCAGCTTGATATTCATCATAAACTAACAACATGGGAATTTGGTAGCAAAATTCCCTAATTCACTGTGTTCAAATTCTCCACCTATTTTCCCCATATTGCAAAATTACTGTTGTACATACTGAACAGTGTGATAAAATGTAAACATTTCATTTCAAGCCAGTTGCTACTAAAATCATAGTATTAAGACCATTCGCCCAATTTCCTAAAGATGATCAAAATATATATTTAGGCAATATATTTTAGGTAGTATCATCTTTGTTTGATTCCTGGGATTTATTCTAAATCCTGTTTCTTTGAAAAGAAAATACATTTTACCTTTGAAAATAACTGAAAATAAATTTGCCACTTTGTGTATGTGAAAATTCTTCAAAACTTTTCCAGTTTTTTTCTAAGTCCTTCTTAACTACTCTTTTTTAAGATAACTTTCATTTTGTTGAGGTCCCTCTTAACTGATCTCCCTCTTAAAAACCTTTGAGGAGTCTTGTGAGTGTTCTTTCTGGAATTCATCAATACTACTTTATGCCAAAGTAAAAGAACTGTGGGAATGTTGAATTCATGCCATCAATTTTCCTTTAAGAAATACACGCTGTAGATGCACAAATGATTTACAGAATAAAAGATTTACCAACGAAAGATGCATACATTAGAAAATCATTTTTACTTATATTTACAAAAAACAAACAAACCCCAAAGCTCTTTTTGAAGATCTTTCCTTGATTCAACACTAGAAGGAATAAATAACATAGGTAATCAACTCAGTGAATCCATGCTGTTCTCACATGAGAATTAAAAAATAATAATGTCTTGATTAGTCTCACAGGACTAGGGCTTCTGAGCAATCTGCCTGATCTTCTTTACTTTCCTTAATTTAAATAGGCAAAAGTCTGGGGACTGCAATCAGGAATGCTGGTGATCCTCAGAGGAGGAAAGTCAATCAGGCTTCAATCTCAAAGGAAAAAGTACAGATTTCAAAGTAACTAATAATCACTTGCTTAAAAATTGATAGATTCTTCTTTTCAAGTAAAATAGTAGGTTTGGAATGTTACAAGACAGTTGAAGAAGAAAAAAGATTATTGGATGAATATTTGAAAGAGAGTGAAGAAGACCAAGACCAAAACTTAAGAAAAACGCATACAAAGCCCAGATTGAGAAGACAGCAACAGAGAGCAAATGCTCCTGGGCAAATAAGCTGAAGATACAGTAGACCACTTAATCAGCTGCTGCAAGACAGAAATAGCACTTAGACTTATATATCACTTCACAGTGCTTTTAAAGCTGTCTCTAAGCCGTTTCTAAATCTTTCTAATTTTCTAATGTCTAAGAATCAGCATATTGCCCCCAACAATCTGGGTCCTCATTTTACTCACTTCGGAAGAAGGAAAGGCTGAGTCAGCTTTGAGCCTGGTGAGATTCAGTCTGCCAAATTACAGGGAGCTGGCAGTCAGCATTAAGTAGTCTGCAGTCCTGCACCTTAACCACTGTGCCACCGCAGTTCTTGATTGTCTACAAACAATGGCATGACAATGTAGCAACAATAGTGTGAGAAGTCCTTAGTGCTCTCTGAGCCTGGTTATTTTCTTGCAGATGTTTCATTACCCAAACAAGGTAATATCATCAGTGCTAGCTAGGAGTGGAGTTACAGTTTGTATTCCAGTGGCATTGATGGAGATAGTCTTGGAGGTTCTTTAATTGGGCTATTTACTATTAGTAAATAGTGGCAGTTTCTTGATGGGTGTATTGTTTACTTCTTGACTGTTGGTCTGATCTTGGAATTAATCTAAACTGGTGGGGAGGAGTTTTGGTCTTTTTTGTGGGGGGGGGGGGCTTGTTGATTATCTCTTTTTCACAGTATGTAGATACTGTTTATCTATGTGTCTATTGACAATTAAAATTTCAGAGCACAAGTTTCTAGAAACTCCCTGATGTTTTGGGATTTGGCTTGGTCTAAATTTTCTCAACTAACTTTCCAATTCCAGTGTATTGGAATATCTGCAAGAAATACTATTTGCCTACAAGCAAGAACTGGTGAGACCATAAAACAGACAAAGTAATTCAGACAGAGAAGCATCTGCTACATAACACCCTAGACTTAATAATTATTAATAAAAAAGCTTGAATAGTAGATGTTGCAGTAACTGGAAATAGCAAAATTCCACATTAAATCAGATATTTGGTAGTACCTCGACTTACACATTTTATTAAAAGACAAAAGCCATTGTGAAATGCAGCTGTCTTTATCAGTGGCTAGAGAGAGGATTTAAATTAGGGTGAGGAGAAGAGGAAACTGGTTGAATGCACATATATCAAAAGATTTCAAGCAATCTCAGAAAGTCTTAATAAACATAATTGGCTTTTAACACATTTTAATTGTTAATAATTTATGTCTGCATTATCAACTTTCCCCCCTCCTTGATACATATAGAATGACACATAACAACATAGCTCTCTTCTACAATAATTCACAGGACATGATTCATTACTTATCAATACACAAATGAAGAATGCTTTCTTAGACTAAGCTAGATACCAAGGTTGCCTGAGCATCATTTTGCATGGCTTTCATGTTACTTATGGCTTTCCAACCATATACTTTAATATTCCACAAACTCCAAGAGAAGTTTTGATAGCTTGTTATGGATGTATATTTTGTATGTAAAAAAAATATAGCTTCTAACCCCTTTTCCATCTCAGGTCCCCTATTAGAGACCTATACAACCTCTGGTCATTAAGACTTAGAGATCTATAGAACCTCTGGTCATGAAGGTCATGAAACCATGACCAAATCAGGTTCCAAACAAAAATTTTACAAAATTTTTGAATCTGGTCACAAATACATACTTGATTAGTGATCAAACATGACTCCTGACCCAGAAATTCCTGAAGACAAAACATTAGAAGACAAAGAAATCGTCAAAATTATGGAATGAATTATGGTTGTGACCAGAGGTTCTCCTATATAATAATATATCTTATATGTTATAAGACATAATTTTATATACACATCATTCATACCAAAAATTCATTAGTTACAAAGTTGAATTCTAGAAACAGAGTAAGATTTTTTTTAAAAAAAGATATATTGCATGTTTCAGTTTAATACTAATACTTTTTGTTTCTAAAGCAAGCATATTAGATTATCGTTCAGCATTTAAAGATTTGCTGCTTGTGAACTTTTTTTTTAATTCTAAACACTGGATAATTTAGTTTGTCACTCATCCCAAATGAGAACTCTTGGGGACAACTGTAATATTTCACTGAGTAAACACAGGGCCAAGATAATTAGGAATAAAGAGGTGAGCTTCAAGAAGACTTGTCTGTATAATCTCACTTGTTGAAAGTGATGGTGGCAGGTAAGAAATCTGTATAATACCAAGCTTGTCACAAGCCAAGGCCAGATAAATAGAAGAATTAGAATCTACATTTTCTATGATCTGAGATGTAAGTGTCAGGCTCTCTCATCATGGATAGTTTAAACCAATTTTAACCGTTTATCATAAAAATGGTATGATCCAAGAATACTTCCTACAAATAGAAATGCAGGTATTCTGAAGATTTGCTTTTGAAATAATTCTGATAAAATAAGTTGTAGTGAAGGATTCATTTTAGTTCAGTTTATTTATTTTTGTCAATTGCTTACAAGATAATAGGTATAAGTAAAAACATAGTTATGAATACATGGATACATATAAGAAAAATTTAAAAAAATAAAAGAAACAATAGGACAGGGACGGTAGGCATGTTGGTGCACTTATGCATGCTCCCTACAGACCTCTTAGGAAAGGGGTGAGGTCAATAGTAGGCAGTCTAAGGTTAAAGTTTTTGGGGTTTGGGGAAGAAACTACAGAGTCAGGTAGAGCTTTCCAGACATTGACCACTCTGTTGCTGAAGTCATATTTCCTGCAATCAAGTTTGGTGTGATTAACCTTGAGTTTGTATCTATTGTTTGTTCTTGTGTTGTTATGGTTGAAGCTGAAGTATTCATTGACACGTAGGATATTGCAATGTATGATTTTATATACTATACTTAGATTGGACCGAAAGCAGCATAGTTCTAGTTTTTCTAGGTCTAGAATTTCAAGTCTGTGGCATAAGGTATTCTGCAACGAGTAGAGGAATGGAGAACTCTTCTGGACTTTCTCAATTGTGTTAATATCAGATACATAATGTGAATTCCAAACTGATGAGCTATATTCGAGTATTGGTCTAGCAAATGTTGTGTATGTCTAGTTATTAGTGTAATATTACCAGAGAAAAAGCTACGTAAGATTAGGTTAACAACTCTTAATGCCTTTTTGGTTATGTAGTTACAGTGGGCTCTAGCACTTAGATCATTAGAGATGAGTACTCCAAGATCCTTGACAGAGTTTGGATCATCAACAAGGTCTTGACTAATTAGCCTGTATTTTATTTTCTGATTTTTTTGCCAATATGTAGGACAGAACATTTATTTGTTGAGATTTGAAGTTGCCATTTGTTTGACCCTAACATATATTTGATTTTTAAAAATGTTTGACCCCAACATATGTATTATCTAGTAAATGTGAATCATCCTTCTCCTCTTCTTCTCTATAGATCTGTAAATTCAACTAGACTTACTCTCACCTAAATAGGAGTGTAACCTAAATATGTCTGTGCATGGACTTCTACTGTATGTGCAATATAATGTTCTCACACATCAAGAATGAAAGTGATCTTGCAAAGCACACTTCCATTTGGTAAATTTTAAAGAAGGCCATGTTCACATTGCACTCTAAAGCAGCTTTGGTTGTATGCTAAAACTAGCTTGACTTTAAACCAATTTAAGAAATTACAATCAAGATTAAGACTTTTGAGAAGAGTTTGAAAAATACAGGTCGTCCTTGACTTACAACCACAGTTGAGCCCAACATTTCTGTTGTTAAATGAGATAGCTGTTAGATGAATTTTGTTTCATTTCATTACCATTCTTGTCACAGTTACTGAGTGAATTACTGCAGTTGTTAAGATAGTAATATAGTTGTTAAGTAAATTTGGCTTCCCCATTGACTTTGCTTGTCAGAATGTAACAAAATGTAACCCTGGGACTCTGCAACTGTCATAAATATGAGTCGGTTTCCAAGTGGCTGAATTTTGATCACATAACCATGGGATTGCTCCAATGGTTGTAAATATGCATTTTTTCAGTGCGAGGGATGGGAATTAGCAATAAGCTAATTGTTTTCTATCCTATTAGTATCAACCCTCAAACCCGCATGTATTTCTACATCCATATATATTTACACATAACAATTTAAAGCATCAGAATGCACTTAACTCTATGTATAGGCATAATAGCCAATTTTAAAATAAAAATTCCTTTCTTTCCCCTAAGTTGATTTACAACGTCTTCTTCACCTAATTTCAACAGTAGCCTTAGGATTGCATACATTGCATACATAGGATATAAAATATAGAAAGGTTTGAAACTCAGCAAAAAAATCATTTATATGACTGGTTTCATCTTCTGCAGTTCTTTATTTTTCAATGGGTTTCTTGAAATAAAATGGTGCCATGCACCCTTTCGTCACTTCAAATGTTTATTTGTTTGTTTGCTTTGTGCTGCTGAGCTGACTTCTAGAAATGGCCTGGATCTAGGCCCTGAAGTATTTTTGAAGTGGTTTGCCATTGCCTATTTCTAGAACTAGAAAGAGACTGGCCCAAGGTCTTCTAATTACCTTTGTTCATAAGGTTTGACTAGAATTCACCATCTCCCAGTTTGTTGGTTGGCACCCTTATTTAAATTCTCAAGTTTATCTTCTACCAGTAGTAAATAGGTTTAATCTCAAGCTGCTTTGGAGCAATACATTTTGTTTTCCTCAAGGAAAGGAGAAGAATGATGACATAAGCTCCACTGAGCTTTTTTTAAAAGAAAGAAAATAAGGGGTTATAGGACAAAATGGAAAACAGTGCTTTAAAGTATTTTCCCTCTTTTAAAGAAGCAGGAAAACCAGGGATGAGATTCAAATTTTTTAACAACCTGTTCTGTGGGCATGGCTTAGATGGTGGGCGTGGCTTGGTGGTCATGTTATTGGCTGGGCGTGGCCAACTCAATATCACTCACATGGAGACACGCATCTCCTTGCCTGGCCTCTCATGACTGTGGGGATGCTACAACAGTCGTAAGTGTGAAAAATGTCCATAAGTCACTTTTTTCAGTGCCATTGTAACTTTGAATGGTCACTCCACACAAGCAAAGCACCAACAAAGGAGGGGAAAAAAAACTCCAGAGAAGTTCCTGAGACAGGAAGTCTAGTCCTGCCAAGAATGTAATAAGGGTTAGTGGAGAAGCAGTTTCTGTAAGCAAAGAATGTTTCCTTCCTGCCTTCCTTTCAGGATTAGGCCAGTAATTTCTTCTAACAAACAGTTCTCCAAACTGCTTAGAATGTTAACAACCGGTTCTAGCAAATACATACAAACTGGTAGAATCCCACCCCTGAGGTAAACTATATTTTGAATGTAAAGAAGGGAAATATACTGGAAGTTGGTTTTTGTGGTGGATGAGGATTAACTATACAGGCCAAAATCACCGATTCTGACCATCCAAAATTGGTTGCTGGTATGTACTGGTCATGAGGCAATCTGACAGGGCAGACAAATGCTAAGTTAATTTCACACATAAATGTCACACTCCTCTAGGAAATCATACAAATGCTGGGAAACCAATGGCAATTCACTACATTTACTCATGGCTCAATTGCAAAATGTGATGTTATATAAGTAATATATTCAGCTAGGAAATGATTTGGTGCCGTGGACTTGTGTTGGGTTTGATTCTCAGCTGCATGATTGTTATTTATACTTCCCATTCACTGAATAATAAAATTTCAGTGACAAATTCAGTTTCCACTTCAAAGGACAGTTAAGAAAATTTCTCTATAAAGAATGTTAATTTTACTTTTAATGTTAACTACTCCCTTAGGATTGTGTTTATCTCCCTCATCTGAATCTCCGCTTCCCTCCCGCCCCCAGTCCTTACTAAAGCCAGAATATCCATTAACTTTTATCAGGATTTTTCTGTACAATCACTTCATTCCATTGGTCCCAGTTGCAATGATTGCTTCAAAATGTATTCTGGTTCTCTTGGTCCAAAAATCATTTGGAATGCTGAAAGCTGGAAACTGCACTTTTCCTGGGCAGCCTGTAATGTAGGATGTTCTAACACAGCTCTAATTTTATTTTCCACATTCTGAATGTCTATTTCTACCTATGTCAGCAAATACAGATATCCCCGCTCCTCTTGCTCAACCCCAAATTAAATGACTTTGGCAATGAAAGATCTCACATTAAATGCACTGAAACCTGTTTCAGAGATTCCACTTCTGAAATGGGGGATGCGTTAAACAATCTCCCTAGCATCTAAGATCACTTCAGCTGAGAGTTTCAAACTTGATTTAATAGTTTGCCTTATTCATCAAGATACCTTATAAAGTCCTTTGGGATTAGCTTCAATTTGGTTTCTGCCTTTATAAAATATTTTATTGTTGTTTAGTCTGTGTTTCTGCTTAAAAATAACCACAGGCTTTAGCGAACGAAAGATGTTGGCAAGTCTAATAAGGAACAAAGATGATTCCAAGGTGATGGAAACTCAACTTTTTCTTCCATCAGATACATGTAACAAAAATGAGGTGGAGCTTTTATCTCACACCTGGACTTGCCATCTTGAGGTTGTTATGCATTTGTTTGACATCTCTTCTTCTCATGGATAATTCTGTTTTAGACACAAATTTGCAAGCAGCTTAGCACCATCTTCTAAAACACATTTTTTAGACTACCGTAATCTTTGCAGACAAATATGGACACATAATAGTTGCTGGTCAGCAATTAAAGTTGCTGGTCTTTAATTAAAGGAAACCAAAATGGGAAGTAGAATCTGTAAGTTGCTTCCAGAGTACGGCCCCAATGTTAAAACCATTTCTCTTGACCTATCAGGATAATTGGCTTATAAAAAACATGTTTTGCAACATTTCAGTTAGTAGTTTTTTCAATTATCCTTCAAACACTTCCATTTTTACCGCAAAAGATCAATGGCAGCCTGAAATATACTGTGTGAAAAATGGAAAAAGTGTGATAACTTCTGCCTACCATATCTTTCTGCTACCATATCTGTATTAAAGTAATTTAGTTCCAATACATAGGAATTAGATCTACAGAATATAGTTCCAATACATCTGTCAATTAGATCTACAGAATCTAAGATTTATATTACCAGTTAATGAATATTTTAGCTTTAACCACAATAGCACAAGAGCACACAACAGATATAAACTAAATATAAACCTGTTAAGTCCTGGGCATGGGCGCAAGGAACGGAGACGAGACATCGAACTGTGACTTCAACTCTTCATTGTAAAGAAAGAACAGAGCAAAATAATTGGGCAGCAGCAGCTCTTTTATAGAGCTGGCTGCTGTCAAAACAACCAATGATTTGAGCTTATTGCTTTCACAAGCGTCCAATCAGGGGGCCCCGTTAACAGCCAATCAGACTGGCCAAAAATGACCAATCACGACTCGCTATTTGCAGGCCAATAAGAAGTGCAGGATTACAAGCCTGCTGAAAAGTAAAGCTGTTTAGGGTTGTACCGCTGCGTTGGCTTAGTCCATAACACCCCTCCCCCCTAGGTTCCGTCTGAGGGGTGGGGTGATGTATTCTCGTAAATAGGCAGGTTGCTTCACCTGTCTGCTTGACCTGCGCTGTTCCACTGGTTTCTGTCCTGGTTCTGTTTCCGGTGGGCTGCTAGCTGGGTTGGATGGTGAAAACTGTGGCCCTGGGCTGCTTTCCCTGCTTACGCCAGTGCTGTCTTCCGGGTTCCCTGGATCTGTTTCCATCGCAGTGCTGTCA
>BHEV01007128.1:0-17990 GCA_004319985.1 Emydocephalus ijimae | reverse complement strand
TTCCTTCCTTCCTTCCTTCCTTCCTTCCTTCCTTCCTTCCTTCCTTCCTTCCTTCCTTCCTTCCTTCCTTCCTTCCCCTCCGTTATCATCATCACTATCTTTTTGTGGGGCAGTGCTCTTTGAATCGTTGCACATTAATTGTCTAGTCAAAGGAATACCTTCCAGGCTTATTTTTAAAAGTGATAACAACCATAATGTAAAGTGGTGGGCATATTTGGAAATACTTAATTCATGCCAGGAGCTATTTTCCATAGTGAGCGTGACTTACACTTGGTAGTTGAGCAGCTTTCATTTTATTATTTTATACTATTTATTTTTAATCAGGAAATCTTTTTAAAAATCAAGTTTGTTAGTCCATGATCATCACTTAAAATGATTTCAGTTCCAGGTCTGGCATTAAGGCCTTTGCAATTAAAGACATAATTTGTGCTGATGACATTCATCCTCTAGATTTTCAAAATAAGATTCTTACCTAAACAGATAGATCCACCATTTAAGCTTCTTACGTGAAAAAGTTGTCTGGGTAAAATGTTCTTCACTTGTTTTATGAGGATGATGACATTTCAAAGGATAAAGAACAGTCAGAGTGCCCTAAATATTTGGATAAGTTTGTTGGCATTTAATGGTGAAAGAATATACTTGGAATTACTGCAAACTTGGTGGTTCACTGGCCTCATAGATCAACCTTGCAGTACTTAGAAACACAATAAATCTTCTCAGTTTCTATAACAGACCAAATGTATAAATCATGCAAGGTGAGAATTCTTGAACAGTTGTCCCAAAGGTGCTTTTTCAAAAGCCAACTGGACTTCCTTGGTTTTTTCCTTGAAAACCTTTTGCTTCTCATCCAAGAAGCTTCTTCAGTTTCATTCTTCTTAGATGACAAGCAAAAGGCTGAATCTCAGTTATCCTGTTCTTAGTAGAATTCCTGTCTGGTCCTGTATGTTCTCAACTGATAAATTCTAAATGTTCTTGAGAACTTCTTGAACTCCATTCTGTTGAATTCTTCAGCCCCAATGGGAGACATCCCTGTTCACATAACCGTCTTCTCACCTTCTGTGAGTGAGATGGGGTGGTGGTTCAGAAGAATTTATATAGTCTCCAAAGCCCCTGAAGGCAGGACAAGAAGCAATGGGTGGAAACTAATCAAGGAGAGAAGCAATCTAGAATTAAGGGGAAATTTCCTGACAGTGAGAACAATTAATCAGTGGAAAAACATGCCTCCAGAAGTTCTGGGTGCTCCAGAGAAGAGATTGGACAACCATGCTATAGGGTTTCTTGCCTCAGCAGAGAGTTGGACTAGAAGACCTCCAAAGTCCCTTCCAACTCCGTTATTCTGTTATTTGGTTGTACTAAGGGGATTTAAGGTTGCCCACAGAGCTCTGTGTTTTTGCACGGTGGCAAAAGACTAACTTGCCTCTTGGAAAAATGCTATCAAAATCTCTGCTCCCTGCAGAGGCAGCTTAAACACACACCCTTCCTTCCTCATTTTGTTTTATAGTCAGAATTCAAAGCCACAATGCAAGCTTGCTCTTGTAGAGCTATTTCTGCTGCCATCTGCTGTTTTGGTTTCAGAGAGTAGGGAAAACTGCACAGAGATGAAAGCACAGTCAGTTCACGTACAGATGTACAACCCTTTCTTAGGAACAGTTAATAAGAATGTGACTTTGTTAATTTTCAGAGCCTCAGAACTGATTAAGTGTCTCAATAATCCAACATTGACAACAGGGTTATCAGGTTGAGGCATGCAAATATAAACAAATGTACTTTGTGGTAACTATTTACATGACTTTGCATTCTTTATAAAATGAGGAACTGATTGAAAATTTAGCTTTTCCCCCCGTGAAGATGATAACATTTGGAAGGATAAATAACAGTCAGAGCGCCCTAAATATTGGGATAAGGTTGTTGGCATTTAATGAGGAGAAAAATACCTCTGGAGTTATTGTGAACTTGGGAGTTGACTGGGCTCATAAATAAGTACAAGAAACACAATAAATCTTTGCAGTTTCTATAGCTGAGCAAATGTGCAAAGCATGGGTATGCAGTAAATGTGTAAAAAATGTACATGTGGTGTTATCAAGTTCAGGTATGCAACTATAAATGAATGTCCTCCTTGGCAAGGCCAATTCCATTCCCATGCATTCTTTAAAGATTAAGAGGTGATTAAGAAATATTAATTTTTTTCTTCTTTTTTTCCTTGAACAGGGACACCCTGGTCAGCCAGGCCCCAGAGGTCTTCCTGGTTTAGATGGCTGTAATGGTACTATTGGAAGTTCTGGTATCTCTGGATCAGATGGATTCCCTGGTCCCCAAGGACCACCGGTATTTCTTGATGTAGTTTTTGTCATATAGGTTGAGATAGGTGGTTGGGAAAGAGATCTGGAGATCTTAAACCTATGTTTTTCAACCTTGGTAGCTTTTAAGATATCTGGACTTCAATTCTGGGAGTTGAAGTTCAAATGTCTTAAAGTTGCAGTTGAGAAACACTTTCTTAAATAGGTACTACTAGGAATGGTTCTAAGACCACTTACTGTGTAATAACTGTTCCTAGAATAAAGTGGTAAAAAGATTTGGGGGAAATCTAATTCTTTCCCTTTATTTAGCAGCCAAGCAAAAAGTCACAGATCTCTTATCACATTACATCATGTCAACTCTTTCCTATCCTGAGAGGCAGATGATTGTCTAGAGATACTTCATCGATGCCATCCTCTTTGGGGAAGTCCAACTATGGCATTGAGTAGATTTAAACATTATAGCAAGCCATAGTCCCAACTATAAATAAGCAGCAGTATTCTAAGCCATGATGTGTGGTTGGTTGACCACAATAGCTAGATTTAAACAACAATAGCTGGATTTAAATTTGTTGAAACAAAATATAAACAGGCTATCCTAAATTCCAGGTGTATTGTGGCTTAAAATGTTATCTGAACCATATACTAGCAGTACTTATTCAATAATGCACGTAGCTTAGCCTATCTTCAGGGGGCCAATGCCACGATGGCCTTCCAAGAAACACATCTGACATAACAGATGACATATAAGGTCTTCAATGTATATCAAATTGGTTGGTTGCGTTCTGTTGAGTTGAGTTTGGTTGAGTTGGATTGGTTGATTGATTAGTTGATTATGTACCATCAAGTTGATGTCACTTCATGGAGATCCACCTAGATAGATTTTTCTCAGTGACAACCTATTCCTAGGTGGTCCTTCGGAGCTTCCAACAGTGCATCCATCATCGCTGTAACAGAATGTATAGAATGCAAATGAATTCTAAATGCATTTCTTAAATTTTTAATTTCAGCTTCAGGACAACTAAGCTTTGAATTTACTCTGACTATCTTTTTTATTTATTTTTGCTAAAGAGTATCTTTTGCTCTTGTTCTCTTAATTTCTATTTCCAGGGTCGTCCTGGTCCTAAAGGCCCCAAAGGTGAACCTGTCTATGCCCCGGGAATTTTTAAAGGAGTGAAGGTAAGAAATGTCCAGATAAAGGAACTGTAGCAGGAGGTCTGTCTAAGGCTCTAAGCAATTAAATTTGAAATTTTCATTTAGGAGGAAGAAGAGAGCTTCAAAAAGGTTATGCCTGTTTTTGATAAATTGGCTTTAGAAATATAAAAACTCCTTGCAGGTCATTGACCATAGTGAAATAAATTTAATTATTAGATTCCAGATTAACCATGGAAGCTAAGAATTTGAAAAATAATGCTTGATAAAAGGAGTCACTTTTTAAATTCAACACACGCAGACACCCCCTGAATGCCAGTAGAAGAAAGCAACCAACTTCCTATCTAACTTGGAAGTTTCCCAGATGTTCCAAACTGGAATCTGCCCAGATATCTGTGGAGATTCTCAGGTACTAGGTCATGCTTGTCCCAAAGCTGCTTTCTTTCCAAAGGCAACTGGACCTTCTTGGTTTGCTTGAAGACATCAGAAGTCAAAACTGAAGAAGCTTTTTTGGATGAGAAGCAAAACCACTTCAAGCAAAACAAAAAAGCACTTTTGGGACAACCTGCCCAGATGTTTTTAGCCACTGGTGGGATTCAAAATGCTGGTGTGCCTTTGGTCTGATTGAGTTTTTTTTAATCCTTTTAATTCATTTTCAATCAAATGGGTTTGGGTTTTTTTTGCTGCCCACATTTTGACTATCCCAACTAAGTCTAGAATCAAGACATTCTAGTAATTACTACAAAGATTGCATTTAAGTCTTTGATTGGGAAGCTACCTGTCTCCCACATTTTTTTTTAAACATTTCTCTTTGCCCCCCTAACCTTCTTTTGGAATAGTTGAGTTAAGGCTGACAGAAAAGTAACCTGTGTAATGTCCATATAATGATCCCCCCCCTTTTTTAACAAGCAAATGCTTTCTACAATACATTTCCCTGCTAATCTATGTTTCATCTAAGTGCTTGCTGTGTTTATGTTATTATTTAGGGAGAAAGAGGTCTTCCTGGCCTGGATGGTGCTTTTGTAAGTTCATTTCCCTTGTAATTGCTGTTTTTCTTCCCTGTGTGTTGCATTATTTTTTGGCAAAACTCAGTTAGTAAAGAGAAAGAAAATTTTGACTAATAACAGTGTTGAACTATCCTTAGAAAACCTTAGTCCCAAATCTACCTCAGCCGTTGAAGCTTATTAGGTGACTTGGCTTGTCACAACCACACCTCACATTATAGATTTCTTAAGAGGAGGGAAGTACACTTGATCACCTTGGGAGGAAAATAAGCAAATCAGGTAGAGAAGGAGCGTTTTACTTTTCTTCACTCCTGTTTAATCTTTACAAAACTTGCAGAACCACCAAACTGTTTGCAGAGAGGAAATTCTACAATTAGGAATACAGTCCAATGTTCCTCTGCAGAGTTCCACACTGTGTGTGGTAGAAGGACAAACAATAGCTTTCTTGTTAGAAGAGGAAGATACGAGTAACACATGTGTCCAGTACAAGGCAAAAGGATGTCACATATGTGCCATGTCACCATGACATAAAATATCATGTCTGCGGTACCTCTTGCCCTCACCACAGGTAGCCGGGGGGAACTTTTGTTTATGATTAGCATTTTTCCTATTGGGGATTTTTCTAGAATTTCTGATTTAAGTCTGTTAGACCCATTTATTTATTTATTTATTTATTTATTTATTTATTTATTTATTTATTTATTTATTTATTTATTTATTTATTTATTATTTATTCATTCAAACAATTATTAGATAACAGGAATATGTATAAACATGGTTATAAATACATGAAATGGATACGAATAAGAAAAAAGAAAGAAACAATAGGACAGGGACAGTGGACACGTTTTGGTGCGCTTATGCACGCCCCCTACAGACCTCTTAGGAAAGGGGTGAGGTCAATAGTAGACGGTCTAATGTTGAAGATTTTGGGGTTTGGGGAAGAAATCACAGAGTCAGGTAGAGTATTCTAGACATTGACCACTCTGTTGCTGAAGTCGTATTTCCTGCAATCAAGTTTGGTGCAGTTTATCTTTAGTTTGTATCTATTTTGTGCTCTTGTATTGTTTTGGTTGAAGCTGAAGTATTCATTGATATGTAGGACATTGCAATATATAATTTTATGTACTATACTTAGATCAGGCTGAAGGCGTCATCGTTCTAGGTTGTCTAGGTCTAAAATTTCAAGTCTGGTGACATCAGGTATTCTGCTATGAGTAGAGGAGTGGAGGACTCTTTTCGTAAAATATTTCTGGACTTTCTCAATTGTATTAATATCAAATATGTAATGTGGGTTCCAGACTGATGAGCTGCATTCAAGTATTGGTCTAGCAAATGTTTTATATGCTCTCGTTAGTAGAGTGATATTACTAGAGAAAAAGCTACGCAGAATTAGGTTAACAGCTCTTTATGCCTTTTTGGCTATGTAGTTATAGTGGGCTCTAGCGCTTAGATCATTTGAGATCAGTACTCCAAGGTCTTTGACAAAGTTTGGGTCATCAACAAGGTCTGGACTATTCAGCTTGTATTTTATTTTTTGATTTTTTTTCCAATATGCAAGTCAGAGCATTTACTTCTTGAGATCTGAAGTTGCCATTTGTTTGACCATTCTGACACATAGTCGAGGTCTTTTTGAAGGGTAGCAGCATTGTCAGTGGTGTTGAATAGCTTTACATCATCAGTGAAAAGAACGCAGTTGCTCTTAATATGATCACAGAGGTAATTTTGTATAGTATGAAGAGAGTTGGTCCTAGAACACTGCCTTGGGGGACACCACTGTTGACAAGCACAGGATTTGAGAGGACGCTCCCAATTTTGACCATTTGTTGCCTGTTTGACAGGAATGCTTCTGTCCAGTTATGCAGGTATCCAGAGATACCATAAGACCTTAGTTTTAGGAGTAGTTTGTCATGTACCACTGAATCAAAGGCTTTGCAGAAGTCTATGTAAATTGCATCAATTGCTTTGCCCTGATCGAGTTGTGTAGTCCATATGTTTTTACAGTGTAAGAGTTGCAGATTACAGGATAGTTTTTTTCTGAAACCAAATTGTTTGGTTTGTAGATTGTTTGTCTCTAAGTGGGGGATAATAGATTGGTTAATAATTGATTCCATGACTTTACAGGTGACGCAGCATAAAGAGATTGGTCTGTAATTTTCAACTAGGCTGGGTTCTCCCTTTTTGAAGATGGGGATGACCATGGCTTGTGACCATAGGTTCGGCAAGGAGCTGGTCCTGAAAGATTTTTCAAAGATTATGCTTAGAGGTTCGGCTATGGCAGTGGATAGCTTTTTAAAGAAGTAGCCACATATTCCATCCGGTCTAATAGATAGAGATGGTTTTCGATTGTGTAGTACTTTTTTAACATAGTATTCTGTAAAATTGATATGTATTAGATCATTATAGTTGTCTGTGGCTTGACTAGGAAATATTGGACATGATCCATTGCTGTTTACAAATACTGTGCCAAAGAATGTGTTAAAGAGGTTGGCTTTAATGGTGTCATTGTTGCAGTCTTTACCATTTGGTTCTTTTAGGGGTGGGATGGACCTTGAGTCTTTTAGTTTGTTGTTTACAAAATTGTAGAAAGCACAGGTGGAATTGGTGCATAGAAGGTTTTCCTCTTATTTAGTGTGATAATTGGTACATTCAGTCTTTATCTGGTGGCATAAATTTTTGTATCGGCTTTTGAAGTTGGCAACGTGACCAGATTTATTTTTCCACCAAAGGGATTTCTTTTTGGATTGGAGCTTCCTTATTATTATGGGCAATTTGTTTTTTTCTGGTTTTGGGAGTTGTTATTGGTACATATAGTTTTGATGACTCTTTTGACTTCAAGTAAAAATATGTTGTAATGGTCTTCAACAGTATTGCATCCAGTGAATAGAAATTGCCAATCAAGGGATGAGAGATCATTGTCTATAAGATCATAGTTGCCTTTTTTGAAGTTATAATTGGGGATCCTGTTGTTACGGTGATGTTTGTGTGGATGTATGTTGAGACAAAAGGCAATCATGCTGTGGTCACTGTTGAAAAAGGGTTCATTAATTTGCATTCCATTAATTGAATTCAAACTGTTGCAGAAGATGAGATTGAGGCAGTTGTTAAGTCTAGTATTGTTGGTAATTAGTGTTAGTATTTTGGGGGAGTAGCTCCCAGAAATAGTTTGACAGAGAGGAGGGGGTGGATAGTTAGAAGGGGGGATAAGATAGAGAGAGATAGGATGGATAAACTAGAGAAATGGAAGAGAGAGACATGGATGGATGAGATAGAGGGAGAGAAAGAATGGATTGGATGGATGGATGGATGGATAGATAGATAGATAGATAGATAGATAGATAGATAGATAGATAGATAGGGATGGATGGATAGATAGATAGATAGATGGATAGATAGATAGATACATAGATAGATAGATAGATAGACAGATAGACAGATAGATAGATCGATCGATCGATAGGGATGGATGGATGGATAGATAGATAGATAGATAGATAGATAGATAGATAGATAGATAGATCATAGATAGATAGATAGATAGATAGATAGATAGATAGATAGATAGATGAGAGGGGGGAGAAAGAGGATGGATGGATAAGATGGATGATAGATAGACAGACAGACAGACAAATATATCAGCTTCTGGTTGTCCAGTTTCCTTCCATGAGAAAAATCCTTCAGCCCCCCCAGCCTCTAATACATTCCTTATGTAGGTTTAGCTGAAAGAAAAGGCAACTGGATGGGAAAGGAAGATACAGGGAAAAATCAAGAGGGAAGGGGGGAAAACTCTCTTAAAAATCAGTTTCCTACATCCAGAACAAACCTTTTTCTTGGCTGGCTTTTGGGCTTTTGCAAATAAACAGATATCCTGAAATTTATTTCTACTTTTTGCATCATGTTTTTTATCCTGCGGGGGAGTTTTGAATCTTGCTCTTGGGATTCTACCCTCCAGGAGACATCCTCTTACCATGGAAATAATCAAACCAATAACAAGAGATATGATAATAACAAGAGATAACAGCATAGTTCTGGTTTTGCATTTATATGTGATTATTGTGTTTATGACACTGTGATGAGTTTGGCTTACAAATCTGGCTGCAGGCACTGCATAAAGACAGTCAACTCATTTGGGAATGAGCAGGACACGTGACCACTGAAGTTGCTTTCTTGCCTTTCTTGTCCTTCTCAACAGGGACCGAAAGGTTTTCCAGGTCAACCAGGGCCTGCTGGTCCCATCGGGCTACCTGGATTTCCGGTAAATCATCCTTTTTTTTTGTTATTAATTACATCCTGAATAATCTACCATTGTAGCTAGTTCAGAATATATGAAGTAGCTACTGTTATCTATAGTATTTAGAATCAGAATAGAGCTGGAAGGGACTTTGGAGGTCTTCTAGTCCAGCCCCTTGCTCAAACTGAGAATCCTATACCATTTCAGACAAGTGACGGTCCAATCTCTTCTTAAAAACCTCCAGTTTTAAAAACCCACAACATTTTTTGAAGGCAAGTCATTCCATGGGTTAATTGTCCTCACTGTTAGGAAGTTTCTCATTAATTTCAGGTTGCTTCTCTCCTTGATTAGTTTCCATCCATTGCTTCTTGTCTTGCCTTCTGGTGCTTTGGAAAATAAGTTGAGCCCCTCCTCTTTGTGGCATCCTCTCAAATCCTGGAATACTGCTCTCATGTCACCCCTAGTCCTTCTTTTCTCTAGACTAGCCAAATCCAAATCCTGCAACTGTTGTTCATATGTTTTTGTCTCCAGGCCTTTAATCCTCTTAGTTGCTCTTCTTTGCACTTTTTCCAAAGCCTCAACATCTTTTTTGTAATGTGGTAACCAAAACTGGATGAAGTATTCCAGGTATGACCTTACTAAGGCTTTATAAAGTGGTTCTACTTCACCTGATCTTGATTCTATGCCTCTGTTTATCCAACCCAGGATTGTATTAGCTTTTTTTGGCGGCTGTCACACACTGCTGACTCGTGTTTAAGTGATTGTTCAGAAGGCTCCAAGGTCCCTTAATATTTATTTATATATAAATAACCCCCTTTCTCCCTCAGAGAAGCAGAATGACAAGGTGGGAAAGGGTTTAACTCCACCCCCTTTGGCTTTTGATCTACTGCAGTTTGGGTGGGATACATCTACCCTTTTTCACATCTATTTGCTTAAATATTAATATAAGGGCATCAGCCCAAGATAAGAGGTAGGAGTCAGGAGTGCAGAGGAGGATTTGGCACAAGTCAGCTGCTCTCATTTATTACTGAATAATTTATCTATCTCTCTGCTTCCTAAAAAAAAATGGCACTGTCAATAACTTTGGATATTCAAGGCATCATTCGCCTTTCCCTTTTTAACAACGGCTCCCTCTTTTTATTTATTTGTTCCACCTGTTGTGTATACAATAAATGCAATAAAGGTCCAAGCTTGGGGTGAAGTGCAGGGTTCTGGCCCTGCACTTCTGATTGGTTATCAGGCAGCTTGACCAGGATTGGTCAGCTATGGCAGACCTGATTGGTCTTTAACTAAGGGTTTTCATTGGTTATTAGAAATAGCGTTCCTAGTTGATTATTGGTCGAATCATGCATAAGGTGCCTATATAAGACAAAGAGAACCGTTATGGCTTGCTTGCACGATGTAAATAAAGAGTTGAAGTTCACTGTTCCAAGCTGTCTCCAATTATTATGACTCATGCGCAGTACTTAACACCACCCATAAACTGAAATTTGTTTTTCAAGTGCAACATCTGATTAATATTGTTTTCTTCTCATTTAGGGACCTCCAGGTTTCTCAGGACTCCCAGGACCTATGGTAAGTGTGTTTGATTGATTCTCGGCATTTTGCCATCCATCAAATAAATAGTTTTGGGGTTTTTTTTTCCTGATGAACCTTAAGGCAACTTTTCTGCATTAAAGATGGACAGAATGTGCAAAGTCAGAATTTTGTTTTTATTGTTCTGTTTTGCTTGGTTGGAGAGGATGGAAATACAAAGAGCCCTCGACTGAACAACAGTTTGTTTAGTGACTGTTCAAAGTTACAATTTACTGAAAAAAGTGACTTTTCATACTTATGACCATTGTGGCTCCCCCATGGTCACATCATTTACACATGGATGCTTGACAATACTTCATATTTAGTGTCCCGGGGTCACATAATCCCCTTTTGTGACCTTTTGACAAGCAAAGTCAACGAGGGAAGCCAGGTTCACTTAACAAATGGGTTACTAATTTAATAACTGCAATGATTCACTTAACAAACTGAGGCAATATAAGTGATACAATGGGGCAAAACTCCCTTAACAAATTTCTCACTTAGCAACAGAAACTCTGGGCTCAAGTGTGGTCATAAGTCGAGGACTGCCTATAGTCTTGGAATAGCCTGTTCCTGGTATATTTCTAAATTATTTTCCATGTTTGCATGCAGAAGCTTCAGTTACAGTGATTATAGATTATACTAGATATGAATCCACCAGATAGTTCTGAATGGATCCGGCACTTTGGATTACATCTAGTTTTCAGCTTACAGAAGGGGGGTCTTCAAACTTGACAGCTTTAAGTCTTGTGGACTTCAAATCCCAGAATTTCTCCTCCAATCATGTTAGCTCAGGAATCCCGGGAGTTGAAGTTCATAAATCTTAAACTTGCCAAGTTTGAAAACCCTTGACTTACAGCCCTTCATGAAATGACTGTTTAAAGCAGGGGTCTCCAACCTTGGGAACTTTAAGACTTTTGGACTTCAACTCCCAGAATTCCTCAGCTTTGCTGGCTGAGGAACTTTGGGAGTTGAAGTCCACAAGTCTTAAAGTTGCCCAAGGTTGGAGACCCCTGCTTTAAAGCTATAACAGCACTAAAAAAGTTACAACGGTTGCAGCCTCCCCACTCCCCCCATCAAGTAATCAAAGCTCAGTTGCTTGGCAGCCGATATATATTTATAAAGGTTGCATTGCCTCAAGGTCATGTGATAACCGTTTGTGACCTTCTCAGCTGACTTCCAACGAGCAAAGTCAGTTTGGGAAGTTGGATTCACTTAACAGCCATATGATTCACTTAACAATTACAGTGATTCAATTAAAAACCAGGGCAAAAAAAAGGCATAAAATCAGATTTACAAGTGCTGACTCGCCACTCTACAACTCTATAACTGCTTTGATTAGCCACAGAAATGTTGGTCTGAATTGTCGCAATGAGGATTCCCTGAATTAAATCTTTCTCAAAGCCTAAGATTACAAAATATATACTTGTAGTATATGCATTACTCCAATTAATGCAGCTGTTTGTAGCTAACGATATTCTGTCCATTCCGATTGTGTCCGAGTGCTTTTAATATGACATCAAGCTGAAGAAATTAGTGTGAGAAAAGAGTAACATTTTAATACCTTGAACCCAAATAATTTAATTCCTCATCAACTCAGGTTGGATTACCAGAACTAATGCTAAACCATTTTTTTTTCAAACAGTGAATGTTGATCATTTTTGGAAGACAGATATAAGAAAACTAGCTTTAATTCCATCAATTGTTTCTTTTGACTCCTGTTTGGATGTTTCTATGTTTCAGTTGTACCATTTCTGGAAAATAAAAATTACAATGGTTTGGTATTTATTTTTGTTATTTTGCAGGGCAGTAGCGGTTTAGTTTTCCATGGAGAAACAGGAGAAAAAGTAAGTAGTTGTATGTGTTTTGGTTTTGCCATAGGACACCAAATCTCTTTTTTCTCAGATCAATGCAAGATTAAGAAGATTGTTAACTGTTTTTCTACATGTTGGCCACTTATTCAAGTTCTTGCCCTGAAAACATGTTGCATATCAAGAAGAAGATTGGGCAATGGAGAAGAGGCTCAATTTTTTTCATTCTGTCACTGCTTGCAACATACAATTTCCAAAATAGGTATCAGCTTCCAAATATTCTCCAGAAAAGCTTTATTTTCAACTCTTTTAGAAGTGATGGATATTAGAGCTCATCAAACTTTTTGTGGGAGACCATTCTAGAGAACCTGTTCAATTATAAGCAAACCATCAAGGCTTCAGCTTCTTGACCTTCTGAAAGAGGGGGACAACCAGTTGCTTCTTCCAGCATGACCAAAAGGATTGGGTTGATTCCAGGGGTAGATGGAGTTCTTAAGTAACCAAGAACCAAGCCATAAAATGCTTTTTAGAGGAAAATCAGCACTTTAAATGGCATTAGGAAACTGAGAATCTAAGGCGGGACCTGAAAAATAAGTGTAACATGCACCCACCAACATCCACCAGGATAGATCTGGGCCACTGCATTTTGTACCACCTAAAGTTTCTAGATAGCCTTTAAAGATAGTCCCTTGAAGAATGCATTGCAGGAGTCTAGAGCAGTGTTTCTCTACCTCAGTATCTTTCAGATATGTGGACTTCAACTTCCAGAATTCCCAAACAAACAGATCTCAGAATTCCTAAGGTTGAGAAGTCCTTATCTACAAGAGTGGTGATGAAGGCATGAGCCACCTAATCAGTCTTTAAGATGATTTTTTTTGTATCTAATTTATTTATTTGTTGAATTTCTACAACTGTCCATCTCGGTCAATGACTTTGGGAGGCTTACAATTCAAAAAAATATATTATGATTAAAAATACTAATACATGTTTATTTTCCAACTAGGGAGATGTAGGGCTGCCAGGACCAGCGGGACCTCCATCTTCCACAGGGACAGAAGAATTTGTTGGGTTGACCAAAGGACAGCAAGGAGCAAAGGTTTGGTCTTAACAATTGATAAACTCTGAATGAAATAGTTTTTAAAGGGATGCTGAAAGTCAGACTTGATTTCTCACGGTTTCATCAACAAATTAGCCGTTTTTGGCAATAGTATAGAAAAGGTTCTGCATAAGCTTCTTCAGGCACATTTTTAATTTTCCAATCCACAGTTGCCTATCCTCCCTATCAAGGACAAGTATATTACATATTTTAATTATTTTAATTTAATTTTTCCCCAGTTTCCTCACATTTTGTAAATTTTACGATGTGGCTCTGTGAACTACACCCTAGGCTATAATAAAATGAATATCCAGGGAAATGTATGCAAAACTGCATATGTTAGAAGAAAATATAAACACATACTCAGAGAAACACGTGACAAAAAACCCACAAATGATCCTGCTAGCTTTTCAGCCCAATATTTGCAAATTTGCACAGAAAGAGATTAGAAAATGTGTTTCAGAAAGTATGAAAGTTGAAGCTATCAAATGAGGCAGATTTATTCATGACTGAGCACAGGGCAACACCAATTAATTTATTATGATATAAGCTTTGGCAGGCTAAGGTCTGTTTTGTTTTTTGAAGCAGACTCTAATCTAGGAAAATATTCATATGCCTGGATACATCTGCCATTCAGTAATGGAATAAATTGATGTGTAGGTGTAGTATGGAATGTTTGTTCCTGGAAAATTTAAAATGTTGTGGCTTAAATGAAATTACTCCTGGCTTTCTTGTAACTTTGATACTGTAGTGATTTTGGCTGTTATTTAAAAGATAGCACAATTAATTAATTGGAAATTCAGAGTCGGATCCTAGATTAACTCCTTGGTAAATCAGTAAACTTAACACATTCTTCTTTGTTAACAAAATGTAGGAATTTGCTGAGGAATTTAAGCACATCCTCCCAACCTTTCTTTCCCTGGGAAAAAGCAAAGATAAGAGAATGCAGCATAAACCTTCCAACAATTAAAATGATTTTCAGTCTGTTTAGAAAAATGATTATTCTCCCTTTCAAAAGCCCAGAAGAAAAATGCAATTTAAGCCAGTCTTGGACAATTCTTCATTTCAGTAAATGATTAACTCGTCTGAGGTCTAATTTCTGCAGAGTTTGATCAATTATTTCCAACACTGTTTTCCCCACCCCAAAGAATCCTGAACTCTTGAAAGAGTAGGACTCTTGAATGTTTGTCTCTGAGAATGTCAACTTTCCCGAAACAAGAGGCAATTGAAAGGATGCTCAAGGTTGTAATCATTACCATGGAAATGTTGATATACCAAACTATTTTTCAGCTAAATCTCTAGGTCGTGAAATTCTGCTTACCCAGGTGGAAGATGTAATCTCTTTAAAAAAAAAATAGCGGCATTCAAATAGTAGCTTTTGATTTGTACCATGTACAATGTGTCCACTTGCTCAGTTGTCTTAATTTAACCAATATCAGTTCTTTGACTTTGTCAAGTTGTTTTGGATATACATAATTGCAAACCACACTTTATCTTTCCCAGCAGAGTCCAAGAGAACTTTTTTGCTTCGGTATTAGATAATAGAAGAACAGAACTGGAAGGGACCTTGGAGGTCTTGTAGTCCAACCCTCTGCCCAAGGCAAGAGACCTTAAATCATTCTGGACAAATGGTTGTCCAATCTTTTCTTGAAATCCTCCAGTATTGGAGCATCCACAGTCTTCAGAGGCAAGCATACCAGTGGTTAATTATTCTCAGTCAGGAAATTTCTCCTTATTTCTTAGCTGGCTCTCTCTCCTTGATTAATTTGCATCCATTGCTTCTTGTCCTGCCTTCAGGTGTTTTGGAGAATAGATTAACCCCCCTCTTCTTTGTGGCAGTCTCTTGAATATTGGAAGACTGCCCTTAATCCTTCTTTTCACTCCACAAGCCATGCCCAATTCTTGCAACCATTTTTCATATGTTTTAGCTTCCAGCCCCCTCATCATCTTTGCTTCTCCTCTCTGCACTCTTTCCAGAGTCTGAACATCTTTTTTATATTGGTGACCGAAGTTGGATGCAGTATTCCAAGAATTGAAAGGACCTTGGAGGTCTTGCAGTCCAACCCTCTGCCCAAGGCAGGAGATCTTATATCATTTTGGACAAATTATTGACCAATCTTTTCTTGAAACCCTCCAGTGATGAAACATCCACATTCTCTGGAAGCAAGCCATTTTCCACTGGTTAATTTATTGTCAGAAAATTTCTCTTTATTTCTAAGTTTGCTCTCTCTTTGACTGGTTTCCATCCAATGCTTCTTGTGCTTCCTTTTAGTGCTTTGGAGAATAGGTTGATCCCTACCTTCTTTGTGGCAGTTCCTTAGATATTGTGTTATGTTTGGAGCATGGGTGCGAAGAATGGAGATGAGCCGGTGAAACGGTGAACTTCAAACTCTTTATTTACATGGTATGACAGCTCAAACTCAATGGCTGCTACAGCCTTCCTTATAAAGGCAACTTATTAGATATTCAACCAATGAAAACCAGGGAGCGCTAGCTCCGTTAACCAATGAGAAAGGCTCATTAATGGCCAATTGTTCTCCTGAACGGACCAATCTGATCTCGCCATTTAACGGCCAATCAGAAGTGCAGGGCCAGAACCCTGCACTTGACTTCAAGCTCTTGATAACTTTATTAACACAATTATTCATTCACAACAGCCCTTCCCCCCGGGTTCCATTTACGGGGTGCGGTTACGTAATCCTTGAGGTAGGACGGTTGTTTTGTTAGTCTATTTCATTTTCGTTGTGCACCTGGTATTTGGCTGCACTCTTGTAGAGGTAGGGCGTTGTTTGACGAAAGGGGTGCCTCTGATTCTGAGTTCGAATTTTCGTTGTCACCCACATCTTCGGTATTACCATGAGGTGAGCTCACTCCCATCTCTGGTTCCTCTTCACGTGTTTCCGTTCCGCTATCGTTCCCTTCAAAAAGGTTTTCTGCTAATTGAAGTTCATCTTCCTCTGAATCTCCCCCCCCCCTCAGTTTGGTCATCAGGGGACTCGTAGATCCTTGACTGCAGCATTGATCATAGTTGATCGATATGGCGCTTCCATAGTCTTATCATCGCGGCATTGCACGAGGTATGATCTTGGGCCGGTTATACGGACTACCGTCGCTTCGACCCACAACGGATCGCCCGATAAGTTTTAGCGAATACCAAGTCGCCTACCTGGAAGGTACGGCATCGGCCCCTGGATCCGTGTGGTTTCTCAGGTTCATATGCTGGGTGTAAACGGTCGAGGTGGGAGCGGAGCTTTTGTCCCATGAGCAACTCGGCAGAAGTTTTGTTGGTGATGCTGTGCGGAGTGATATGCTGTAAAAAGAGGATTCGGTTTATTTTTTCTTCGATGTTGTCATAGTCCATTTTTTGTAGCGTTTTCTTGACGAATCGTACCATGCGCTCGGCCCTTCCGTTGGCTGCAGGATGCGCAGGCAAAGTCAGTGCGTGTCGAATACCGCCGTCTGCCAGGTACTGTTCAAAAGACAGCACGGTAAATTGGGGCCCGTTGTCGGATACCAGAACGTCTGGTAATCCGTGGGTTGCAAACAGTCTGTCCAGTTTCTTAATGACCGCTTCAGTTGTTGTGTTCTTCATTCAGTGGATTTTGAGCCAGTTTGAGTAGGCGTCCATGGTTAGCAAGAATGTGTGGCCTGTGGTAGGTCCTGCAAAGTCCAGATGGATACGGGACCAGGGTCCCCGCGGTGTTTCCCATTCGGTTGGGATTGCCTTTGGTGGGGCGTTGCTTACTTCCTGGCATCTATGACAAGCTTTGACCCAAGTCTCGATTTGCTTGTCGATGCCTGGCCACCACGCGTAGCTTCGTGCGAGGGCTTTCATGCGCACGATGCCGGGGTGGCCATCGTGCAAGGTTCTCAGTACTGCTTGTTGGAGTCGCTCTGGGATAACGACTCTATCGCCCCAAATGATGCAGCCCTTTTGTGAAAACCACTCTGTTTGTCGACTTTTGAATGGTGCGAAGTCATCCGGTACTTGGTCTAATGGCCATCCGTGTTCCACCCAACTGAGGACTCGTGCTAAGGCAGGATCGCTTTTTGTTTCTCTTGCGATATCACGGGCGGTTAATGGCGGTGTACGAAGTGCCTCGATCTGTAATGTTGTCACTGCAGGCGCGGGGTCATCAATGGTCTCTGGAAGCGGTGCTCGGCTCAATGCGTCCGCGTGAGGAATGGCCTTTCCCAGGTGGTATTGCAGCCAATAATTATAAGCAGCCAAGAATTCTGACCAGCGAGTCATTCTGGGAGATAATATATAGGGGGTTGGCTTATCTCCCGCTATTATTCCCAGCAAAGGTTTGTGGTCAGTCACTATGGTAAAACTCGGCCATACACGTACTCATGAAATCTTTTGACAGCAGATACAGTTGCAAGGGCTTCTTTATCAATCTGGCTATAATTTCGCTCAGTTTTTGAAAGTGTCTTTGAAAAATAGGCAACAGGGGCTTTGCTCCCATTAGGCAAAACATGGCTCAAAATGGCGCCCACTCCGAAAGGCGATGCATCACACGTGATCGTTAACAGCAAGGTCTCATTGTACTGCATCAGTACAGTGTCAGAAGTCAGTGGTTTTTTCACATTTCGGAATGCCTGCTCTTCTCTATGTCCCCATACCCAAATTGCTTTTTTGTCCAGGAAACGATGTAGGGGTTCAGCAACAGTTGCTTTGTGCGGCAGGAATACGTTATAAAAATTGATAAGGCCCAGAAACGCCTGGAGGTCGGCTTTATTCCAGGGTCTGGGAGCGTTTTTTATTGCTCTCAATTTGCTATTGGTAGGGTGAATGCCCTGACTGTCAATTAAATACCCTAAAAA
>BHEV01007127.1:0-11490 GCA_004319985.1 Emydocephalus ijimae | reverse complement strand
TTTTTTTTTTCTTCCTGAGCCCCAGGGGAGCCTTCTGGAAGCAAAAATGCCCCCAGGAGGCTCCCCTGAGGCCCAAAAGGCCCCCAAATGGATCAAGAGGTGGTGCTGCGCTCTGTTTTTTTTTTCTTCCTGAGCCCCGGGGGAGCTTCCTGGGAGCAAAAACGCCCCCAGGAGGCTCCCCCGAGGCCCATAAGGCCCCAAAATGGAGAGAGAGGGATTCTGCCCCCTCCAGGCTCCATTTTTTTTCTTCCTGAGCCCCAGGGGAGCTTCCTGGGAGCAAAAACAAGCCCCCAGGTGGCTTGCCTGAGGCCCAGAACACCCAAAAACAGGTGTGTGGGGGGGTGGCTACAAAAAGAAAAAAAGCAAATAAGCCACGCCCACCAAGCCATGCCCACAGAACCGGTAGTAAAAAGTTTTGAATCCCACCACTGCATATAATGTGAAAAAAAATTCAAAAAATCCCAGGTTTAGTGACATCAAAAGTTAGCACATCAGAAAAAAAAGGATTATTAGCTAAATCAGATTTCAATGGGGAGAGTGTTAAACAAAGTACAAGCAGGCACATGTTCTTGGAACAGATGTCTTTCCACAACATTTGAATGCATTCTAAAGCTCATTAGATTCACAAATAACTCATTGGGCAAAAATGGGTGGTAGGAAAATGACTGTATTACTGAACTGGAACAGAATAATAAAACAAGAGTTTATCCCAATGTCTTGCGATTTAAGCTCCTGTATGCTGATTCTGGCATGACAGGTGTTGTGAATCAATAAATGCTTAATAAAGATTATTAAGAGCTTGAAGTTAAGTGCAGGGTTCTGGCCCTGCACTTCTGATTGGCCGATAATAGCAACATCAGATTGGTCCATTCAGGAGAATTTGATTGGCTATTAACTAGCCTCTCCCATTGGATAATGCAGCTAGCGCTCCCTGTGTTTCATTGGTTAAATAAGTTAAGAGTTGCCAATATAAAGGGGCCCATCGTGGCCATTGAGCTGAGCTGTTTTCACATGGAAATAAAGAGTTGAAGTTCACTGTTTCACTGGCTCGTCTCCATCCTTGCACCCATGTCCAGAACTTAACACTGGCGACGAGGATGGGATGTGGAGACATCAGAGCTTGCTGAACGACGAAGAACCATAACCAAGCACATGGAGGAACGCACCAACGGTGGAACCATGTCCGGCAGTGTCGTACCACCCGCTCCATTCGACCCGGCACAAGAAGACTGGGACTCATATATGGATCGCTTCCAGATGTTTCTGGAAACCAACAATTTAAAGGATGCCACTACCGGAAAGAAACGAGTGGTATTCCTAACTCATTGCAGGCCAACCGTATTCAAGATGGCCAAGGCACTAGCAAAACCGGCAGAAGTAAAGTCTATGGACTGGGACGTCCTTGAACTACTACTAAGGGCTCACTACGCACCGACCATGCCAACGCTCGTGAGAAGGCATGAATTCTATCAGAGAAGTCAGCAGAAGGGCGAAAACATTGCTGATTTCATCGTGGATCTCCGGAATCTGGGAGGCCTATGCGAGTTTACCGACTTAGAAGAAGCCCTAAGAGACCGAATCATTCTGGGATTAGATGCACCAGGCACTCAGAGTAAATTAATGGCAAAGGGCGACATTACCCTTAAAGATGCCATAGCTGAAGCTACTGCAGCAGAAGCAACCAGGAAGTCGGCTGCCCAAATGCGCCGCACACACGCACCAGTTCGCCAACGAGCCTACGACATTTCACCTCAGTCAGAGGGACAGCTAGAGATGGCCCACCACGAGGACCTCGACTCATCATCAGAAAGTGACGAGGAGGAGGTCCATCGACTTCGGTCCGAACAGGACCAACGCCAGAAATCACAGTACCAATGCGCCGGGTGTGGAGCACGCCACCCCCGGTTGGAATGCAAATTCCTCGACGCGCTCTGCCATGTGTGTGGAAAAAGAGGCCATATAGGTCGGGTCTGCAGAAGCAAGCCAGGACCCAACCAGCCCTCAAGAGGGGCTAACTACCACCAACCAATGGGAAGTCGTCCCGTGAAGCGAGAACCCGTGAACCACCAATGGAACAACCACTCCTACAAAAACAAAACCCTAAACCACCGAACGAAGCGAGAAGAGGCTCACCAAATGATCACGATCGGTCACGCCTCATCTCTGGACGCCAAAAAGATCCGAGTGAAAGTGGCCATCGAAAACCAACCCTGCCTGTTGGAAGTCGATTCAGGATCGTCCCTCTCGATGGTTTCCTGGAAGACCCTCAAGCAGCTCATCCCCACTATCTGTAGACAAGACCTCCGTTTCCAAAGGCTCATACTTAAGGACTATCAAGGAAATTGAATCCCGGTTGTTGGATCCAGCCGAGTACGGGTATCATTTAAGAACCGCACAGCATTTCTACCCCTGACTGTAATCGACAAGGATCGGCCTAGTTTGTTAGGCCTCCAATTTTCGCTCCACTTGGAATTGAAGTAGCCGGCATTCACCGAACCTACAGCAGCGATTGGGAAGAAGACCTCGTCCACGAATTGCAGGACATCTTCGCTGAAAAATTAGGCGAGTACAAGGGGACCCCAATATCGTTTAACCTCAATCCCAAAATAGCTCCCATTCACCTTAAGCCTCATCGAGTTCCCTTCGCCCTTAAACCAAAGATTGACGAGCAGCTTGATAAATTAATAGCTCAGGGAGTGTTAGAACCAACCGATCACTCTCCCTGGGAAACCCCAATCGTAACACCCATCAAGCCAGATGGATCAATAAGAATTTGTGGGGACTGCCGAGCCACCCTGAACCATGCCCTTCAACAAAACACTTACCCGGTACCGGTGGTGCAACACCTTCTCCATTCCATGGGGGCGGAAAAGTCTTCGCTAAACTAGACTTAGCCCAGGCATACCAACAACTGCCTGTTGACAAAAAAACGGCAGAGGCCCAAACAATCGTTACGTACCGAGGTGCGTTTAAATGTAACCGACTCCAGTTCGGAGTGAGTGTAGCCCCGGGAATCTTTCAAAGCTTAATGGAGAGGCTATTACAAGGGATGAAAGGTGTTGTTCCATATTTTGATGATGTGTTGATCGCAGCCCCAACCCAGAAAATACTAAAGGAACCCCTGAGGTTGGTTCTCCAGAGATTTAAAGACTCCGGTCTCAAAGTTAAAAAGAACAAGTGTTATTTATGTACAGATCGCATAGAATTTTTGGGATATTTAATTGATAGTCAAGGCATTCACCCCACCGATAACAAACTCAGGGCAATGAAGAACACCCCAAAACCCCGGAACAAAGCCGACCTCCAGGCTTTTCTGGGCCTTATCAATTTTTATAACGTTTTCCTGCCTCACAAAGCAACCGCAGCTGAGCCCCTACATCGTTTATTGGACAAAAAAGCAACCTGGGTATGGGGACATAGAGAAGAACAGGCGTTTCGACATGCAAAAGATTTATTGACTTCTGATGCTGTCCTGATGCAGTATAACAAGACTTTGCCTTCAATGATCACGTGTGATGCATCCCCATTCGGGGTGGGCGCCATTTTGAGCCACGTTTTGCCAAATGGTAATCAAGCCCCTGTTGCTTATTTCTCAAAGACGTTATCAAAAACAGAACGCAACTACAGTCAAATTGACAAGGAGGCCCTTGCTATAGTATCCGCGGTTAAGAGATTTCATGAATATGTGTATGGCCGAGCATTTACCATCGTAACTGACCACAAACCTTTGCTGGGAATAATTGCGGGAGATAGGCCAACACCGTATATATTATCTCCCAGAATGACCCGCTGGTCAGAATTTTTGGCGGCATAAAATTACAAATTACAACATCGCCCAGGGAAGGCCATTCCCCACGCCAACGCATTGAGTCATGACCTCTTCCAGAGACTATCGATGACCCCGCTCCGACCGTCACAATGCTGCAGATTGAGACACTTCAAACACCGCCATTAATGGCCTGAGATATCGCGATGGAAACGAAACGCGACCCCATTTTAGCACGAGTCCTCAGTTGGGTCGAGCGGGGATGGCTGTTAGACCAAATACCTGACGACTACGCCCCATTCAAAAATCGGCAAACGGAGCTATTTTCTCAAAAGGTCTGCATTATCTGGGGTGATAGAGTTGTCGTCCCAGAGCGGTTGCGACCAGTGATACTAAGGACCTTGCACGATGGCCACCCCGGCATCGTGCGTATGAAAGCCCTCGCACGAAGCTACGCGTAGTGGCCAGGTATTGACAAGCAGATAGAGACATGGGTAAAAGCATGTCATAAATGCCAGGAAGTAAACAACGCCCTGCCGAAAGCAACCCCAACTGAGGGACCATGGTCCCGCATTCATCTGGACTTTGCGGGTCCTCCCAAGGGACACACATTCTTACTGACGGTGGATGCCTACTCGAACTGGTTTGAAATCCATGAAATGAGGAATACAACGACCGAAGCAGTCATCAGGAAACTGGACAGACTCTTTGAGACACACGGATTACCAGGCTTTCTGGTATACGACAACGGGCCTCAATTTACCGCGCTGTCCTTCGAACAGTACCTGGCGGACCGCGGTATCCGACCTGCGCTGATTTCACCAGCACATCCTGCGTCCAACGGAAGGGCCAAGCGCATGGTACAATTTGTCAAGAAAACCTTGCATAAGATGGACTATGGTGACATAGAAGACAAGATTAACCGGATATTCCTTTTACAGCATATCACTCCTCACAGCGTCACCAATAAAACTCCCACCGAGTTATTAATGGGATGGAAGCTCTGCTCCCACGTCGACTGCCTACATCCAGCATATGAACCTGAAAAGCCACATGGTTCTCGCGGGAAATGTCGCAATTTCCAGGTAGGCAATTTGGTTTTCGCTAGGAACTTTTCGGGCGATCCGTTGTGGGTCGAGGCAGCTATAGTACAAGTAACTGGCCCTAGATCGTACCGTGTAAAATGTCATGACAATAGAATTTGGAAACGCCATGTTGATCAGCTGCGTTCAAGGCTACAGTCAGGGATCTCCGAGCCCCCTGATTTCCAAACCAAGGGGGGAGGAGATAGCGAGGAAGCTGAATTCAAAGTGGCAGAAAGTTTAAGCGGTAGTAATGACCGCTCAGAGGCAGCACATGATGGACCTGGAATGGGGGTGGCCTCGCCTCAAAGAGATGCCGAAAGCAGTAGCGACAACGAAAACTCAAACGCAGAACGGGAGGCACCCTTGTCACCAGATAACGTCCTACCCCAACAAGACTGTAGCCAAATACCGGGAGGACAACGAAAATCTAATGGACAATCGAAACAAGNAGGAGATAGCGAGGAAGCTGAATTCAAAGTGGCAGAAAGTTTAAGCGGTAGTAATGACCGCTCAGAGGCAGCACATGATGGACCTGGAATGGGGGTGGCCTCGCCTCAAAGAGATGCCGAAAGCAGTAGCGACAACGAAAACTCAAACGCAGAACGGGAGGCACCCTTGTCACCAGATAACGTCCTACCCCAACAAGACTGTAGCCAAATACCGGGAGGACAACGAAAATCTAATGGACAATCGAAACAAGCTGCCTACCTCAAAGACTACGTGACCGCACCCCTTAAATGGAACCTGGGGGGAAGGGGTGTTGTGAATCAATAAATGCTTAATAAAGATTATTAAGAGCTTGAAGTAAAGTGCAGGGTTCTGGCCCTGCACTTCTGATTGGCCGATAATAGCAACATCAGATTGGTCTGTTCAGGAGAATCTGATTGGCTATTAACGAGCCTCTCCCATTGGTTAATGGAGCTAGCGCTCCCTGTGTTTCATTGGTTTAATAAGTTAAGAGTTGCCTATATAAAGGGGCCCATCGTGGCCATTGAGCTGAGCTGTTTTCACATGTAAATAAAGAGTTGAAGTTCACTGTTTCACTGTCTCGTCTCCATCCTTGCACCCATGCCCATAACTTAACAACAGGGATAATGTCATTTGATCTCTAGAGTAGAAAAACTATGAAAAGGATGATATACCATGTGCATATGGAGCATATCCAGCAAGCATTCCATAAAGAACACAAGGTCTTTTAAAGCTCTCTATTGATAAGATCAAAATTTGCCAGTGTGGAGCTCAGAATATAGATTTTCCAACTACAGAAAAGGGGAAGATACTGCGTACATTGGGTTTCTGTTTATAGTTTTCTGTTTATAATTTTAACTCTAAAAATCTTAGCAGGCATGAAAGTCTTATTCTGAAGGCTTGGAAGCTGCTTCTAAGCCTTTATTAGCAGATTGGGACTGGAACATTATAATCAATTTCTCACCAAGGATGTGAAATGGCTTAACTATATCTTGCTGCTTAACTACATCTTT
Source organism: Emydocephalus ijimae (assembly GCA_004319985.1). Taxonomy (NCBI): domain Eukaryota; kingdom Metazoa; phylum Chordata; class Lepidosauria; order Squamata; family Elapidae; genus Emydocephalus; species Emydocephalus ijimae. The sequence goes on along the minus strand of BHEV01007127.1, from coordinate 5,158 downwards.
CCTCTGGAGGAAAAGTCCCAGAAGATTCAGGGAGCTGTTACTCTGTGGCATAGTTTACTTCAGCAGAAGCAGATGTTTCCAGCTCCTAATTATATTGGAAATGCAAATCAGTTTTTGAGTGACTAGCTCCTCTTCCACTGGGAGTAATGGTATTATTGATGGTGTAATAAACATTAGATTAACATACATAATCTTTAAATCCCACGTGCCTTTTCTGCTGATAGTCTGACTCAGGCTTTGCAAGGAATAAGGAGAATTATTTCATGCATTGTAGCAGTTTTGTTGATTGTTAGGCCACTCAAAGATTCCTCAGGAAAAGTTACACTCTTCAATTGGTCTGTCCTCAAAGACATGACAACTCCTACCTGCTCAAACAAGATATTTCTCAAGATCTGTTGCAACAAAGATGAATCACTGTCAGAAATGAGAGAAATGAAACAGCAACTGTTGTTGTTATGATACTATTTATCTTGACCTTCCTAAGTGTTCCATGAACTGCCAATATGTACTATTTGTGAGCACTTCAGTGCTATTAGTTTCCATAGGCCAAATTAAAAATGCTTTCTTGTCCTTTTCTATTCTGTCCCTCTTGCACTGCTGTGCTATCTTCTTTTATATATTTTCGTTTATCCTATTGATGAATTGTGCATGGCTGTTGAAAAGTTCTGCTAGGCTTGACTGAGAATGGCTTTTTTGGAGATAGAAACATGTTTAAAATATGCACTACACCTCAGCCTAGGCTGATTACCACAGGCATTATGTAGTCTTTACATCATGATATTTTTTAAAATTATTATTATTCAATTCAAAGTAAAGTTACTTCCTCTGACTCCAAATTGACCATTTTCATAGATATATGCTGTGTCATAATTTTGCTTTCTTTGTAAACACCACTTTTTATCTAATTTCAACAAATGTATACTTATCATCTCTGTTAACTGCTCTTAAAGTGAAAAAAGGTTTAGAACTGAACAGAATATAATAGAACAACAGAGTTGGAAGGGATCTTGGGGGTCTTCTAGTCCAACCCGATGCTTAGGCAATAAACCCTATATCATTTCAGACAAATGGTTGTCCAATCTCTTCTTAAAAACTTCCATGTTTTAGCATTCACAACTTCTGGAGGCAAGTTGTTCCACATTTAAGATCCAGCTTGTGATCTGAGGTTTTCTTTTAAACAGAAGGGCCAATTTGAACAACTCGACAATCTTATGATATATTGTAATTGTTGTAAGTGAATCTTGAATTTACTTTCTCCTGTTCCTCAGTGCAAAGAAAAAAATTGGAAAATTTACCTTGTTTACACAAAATGGAATAATGAATGGGAAAAGTGATGGGGTTAGCAGGGATGGCAAAATTAATTGTTTTAATCAAAGAAAAGAATGTATTTGGTATTGTTTCTATCCAGAAACTGCTTCTAGACTTGAGACAGAAAAAAAATGAAATTCTGCCTTTGGGTTTTGCTGATTAAGTTAGATTATTGTTAGAGAAATGGCAAGTATTTATTAAGTATATAAAGTTGAGGCTGTAATTTTATTTTATATTTTACTGGGCTGAAAAATGTTGGAAGTCAATTCTTTTTTACCCCTTTGTCATACTGTTCTTACTTTTCCTTTCCCTCTCCAATTTCCCTACTATCTTTATTTTCATTTATATTTTATATTGTGATAATTTAAAAAGATTAAAAAAGAAAAGCTCACCTTGCAAACTAATTACTGTCAGTAATTCTGATTTTGTGGGGAAAAGAGGTTAAACACTAAATTATAAAGCTGGTTTCCTCAAAAAGCTACACTTAGAATAATCATTGTTTTGCTTTTAGATTATTCATAGTTTAGGGCTTGGATATAAAACTAAAGTGTGGCATATCAAAAATGGAAGCCTCAAATGGGTGTGATTGAGGTATGGGGTAGATGCAGAGTGGTATTCAGCAGGTTCTGACCAGTTATGGAGAACCGTAGTGGAAATTGTGAGTAGTTTGGAGAACCGGCAAATACCACCTCTGACTGGAGATTTTACACTATCCTTCCCCTGCCACACCCACCAAGCCATGCCCACAGAACTGGTAGTAAAAAAAAAAAATGAATCCCACCATTGAGTAGATGATATCAAAAGTGCAAGTGGACTGGGTGAATGAAATCCTGCTTTTTATGTTTGTGTTCTCTATGTAGTGCATGTTATGTTGAATTGAACCCACCAAGCCTACATCTTCAGTGATGCTTCTGGTTTCCATTGTCTTTAAATTGCTCCACCAATGCTGGTGAATGGGCAGGTGTGGCAGTCAGATCCCCTGATTATGAACTGTGATTCGTTCTGACATCTGAATAAACTAAACAAAGTTATCAGCAAAGATTAAAAATATACACATTCCATTTTCATTGGCACAACCTCCACCCCACCCTCTTCGGATAGTGCCATTTTTTGAATGCTAAAGTTTCTTCTCTCCTTGGCTAAATAAATTCCAAAAGAATATGTTGTGAAAAAAAAAATCAGTTTAAAGGGATACATGTTTCTTATTGTTGTTAGTCAATGTAACAGGATGGGAAACTGTATTGTGATTGATGCTTTTCTTTGTGTCAAATTATGCCTAAATCTCATTTTCGTGGAGAAGGCAGATGTTTCTGGAGTTTCAGAATGCACTGGACAAATAATTCACTGTTTCGTAGGAACTCTTGTAAGGATGGATGGAAAGGAAGCTAATGAAGTCTTGCTTCGTTACTGCAGGAAATTGACCTGTATTGGACATAACATTCCTATGCAGTCTGACACCCAAGCCTTTTCTGCTGGGTTCCAAATACAAAGTAGATTTGTAATTTGGTATTCTACTATTATGCCATATTGATTCCACCTCTGTTCTCACTATTTATAAAGAGATTTTAAGTGAACAAACTCCTTCTTACTTGGATTTTTAAGTCACTATCTTCTTTCAGGGAAAAAACATTAGCAGGGTTTATCAGTTTTCTGTGTAATTGGCCCATTCCTTTGGTTCCTTCATCACTAGTTGGGAGTTGTTTACTCACAACTGAAGGGGTAACAAACCCCTCACTCTTACTTTAGAAGATTTATATTGTAAGGACCTCTGCACATACCAACAAGCAAAGATATGGCTTAGTTTGTTCAGGCTTCTGGAATAGTTTAACCACACAGAATGTCTTTCTTTAGATCCAACAGCTGCTTGTTATGAGCTTTATACAATATTATAATCTGTCACGACCATTTCTGGTGTCAAGAGGGTGAACCTGTTCAAAATGACTCTTAGGTCTCCTTTAACTCTACCATTTCAATGTTTCTGCACTTGCCAAAACAAAAGAAACCTTCCTAATTGATTCACATGCTTCATCCATCTCCAACCGTGTACTTAATATTTATTTTTTAATTGGGTTCCTGATATGAAACTCCCACCATGACTAATAAGTTAATATATTTATAAGTGACATAATTAGGCTTTAATACATTTTGTACTCCCTTGATAAAATCATGCATAGGCAGTTTTCTACTGTTTTGAAATCAGAGTTCCTTTTATCAATTTCTTCAAAATCGGTGTCCGTTTGTATGGCTCGCTAATACAACAATAATATTGTTATGTTCTGTGCGTGGCGCAAGAAGCGGAGACGAGTCGACGAACAATGAATTTCAACTCTTTATTTAACATGGTGCAACAGCTCTCAGAATGGCCTCAACAGCCCCCTTTATATAGGCAAGCTCTTGGGTATTTAGCCAATGAGAACACAGGAACATTAACTCTTTTTAACCAATGAGAAGGGCTCGTTAATAGCCAATCAGATTCTCCTGAACGGACCAATCCAATATCGCTATTATTGGCCAATCCGAAGTGCAGGGCCAGAACCCTGCACTTTGCTTTAAGGATTCAACAAACTTTATTCAAGTACTTTTATTAATTCACAACACCCCTTCCCCCCAGGTTCCATTTAAGGGGTGCGGTAGCGTAGTCTTTGAGGTAGGCAGGTTGTTTTGATTGTCTATTTGATTTACGCTGTCCTCCCGGTATTTGTCTAGAGTCTTGTTGGGGTAGGACGTTATCTGGTGAACAGGGTGCCTCTGATTCTGTATCTAAACTTCCGTTACCATTAATGTCCTCGATATCCCTTTGAGGCAAGTTAACCCCTGTCCCCAATCCTTCTTCACATGTTGAATCTGAGCGGTCATTTCTTCCGCTTGTGCTTTCCGCCATTCCAAACTCAGCCTCCTCGGCATCTCCTCCCCCCTCAGTTTGGAAATCACTGGAATCGCAGACCCCAGACTGCAGCCATGAACGCAGCTGATCAATATGGCGCTTCCATATTCTATTGTCACGACATTTCACTCGGTACGATCTGGGTCCAGTTACTTGGATTACAGTTGCCTCGACCCACAATGGGTCACCATAAAAGTTTCTCACGAAAACCAAGTCGCCTACTTGGAAATTTCGGCATTTCCCGCTGGATCCGTGTGGTTTTTCAGGTTCGTACGATAGGTGTAGTCGGTCCAGGTGGGAGCGGAGTTTCCATCCCATCAATAACTCAGCGGGAGTTTTGTTGGTGACGCTGTGTGGAGTGATGTGCTGCAAAAGGAGTATCCGGTTAATCTTGTTTTCGATATCGCCATAGTCCATTTTATGTAGAGTTCTTTTGACGAATTGTACCATGCGCTCGGCCCTTCCATCGGCCATAGGATGCGCCGGTGAAGTTAGCACATGGCAAATACCGTGGTCCACCAGGTACTGTTCAAAAGAAAGCGCAATAAACTGGGGCCCGTTGTCGGATACCAGAACGTCCGGTAATCCGTGTGTTGCAAATAATCTGTCCAATTTCCTGATGACTGATTCAGTTATTGTATTTTTCATCTCATGGATTTCGAGCCAGTTCGAGTAGGCATCCACTGTTAATAAAAATGTGTGTCCATTCGTAGGTCCTGCAAAGTCCAGATGAATACGGGACCATGGTCCCCTGGGTGTTTCCCATTCTGTTGGGGTTGCTTTCGGTGGGGCATTGCTAACTTCCTGGCATTTGTAACAAGTCTTTACCCAGGCTTCGATCTGCTTGTCTATGCCCGGCCACCACGCATAGCTTCGTGCGAGTATTTTCATGCGCACGATGCCAGGGTGGCCATCGTGCAAGGTTCTCAGTACCGCTCGCTGTAACTGCTCTGGGACAACGACTCT
>BHEV01007125.1:0-14732 GCA_004319985.1 Emydocephalus ijimae | reverse complement strand
ATTTAAAAATCGTACTGCATCCCTACCACTAACCGTAGTCGACAGGGATCAGCCTAGTTTGTTAGGCCTCCAATGGTTCGCTCCCCTTGGAATTGAAGTAGCCGGAATTCACCAAACCAACAGCGACGACTGGGAAGAGGCCCTCATCCGGGAGTTCCAGGATGTCTTTGCAGATAATTTAGGTGAGTACAAGGGGACCCCGATATCATTTAACCTTAACCCCGAAGTAGCTCCCATCCGCCTTAAGCCTCGTCGAGTTCCATTTGCCCTTAAACCAAAGATTGATGAGCAGCTTGATAAATTAATAGCCCAGGGTGTGTTAGAACCAACTGGCCACGCTCCCTGGGAAACCCCAATTGTAACACCCATCAAGCTGGATGGATCGTTAAGAATTTGTGGGGACTACCGAGCCACCCTGAATCACGCCCTTCAGCAGAAAGCTTACCCGGGACCGGTGGTACAACACCTTCTCCATTCCCTGGGGGGGCGGAAAAGTCTTCGCTAAACTGGATTTAGCACAGGCATACCAACAACTGCCTGTAGATAAAAAAACGGCAGAGGCACAAACGATCGTTACGCACCGAGGTGCGTTTAAATGCAACCGACTCCAATTCGGAGTTAGCGTGGAATTTTTCAGAGCTTGATGGAGAGACTATAACAGGGGATAAAAGGGGTTGTACCGTATTTTGATGACGTTTTAATTGCTGCCCCGAATAGAGAAATACTAAGGGAGCGCCTGAGGTTGGTTCTCCATAAACTTAAACACTCTGGCCTCAAAGTTAAGAAAAATAAGTGTCAACTATGTATGGGTAAAGTAGAATTTTTGGGGTACTTAATCGATAAACAAGGCATTCACCCCACCGATAGCAAGCTCAGCGCAATCAAGAACGCCCCAAGGCCCAGAAATAAGACTGATCTCCAAGCTTTCCTGGGCCTTATCAATTTTTACAACGTTTTCCTGCCCCACAAAGCGACCGTAGCCAAGCCCCTACATCGTTTGTTGGACAAAAAGGCAACCCTGGTTTGGGGACACTGAGAGGAACATGCGTTCCGACAAGTAAAAATCTTATTGACCTCCGATGCTGTTTTGATGCAGTATAATGAGACTTTGCCTTTAACAATTACATGTGATGCTTCACCATTTGGAGTGGGTGCCATTTTGAGCCATGTGTTACCAAATGGTAGTGAAGCCCCTATTGCCTACTTTTCAAAGACTCAATCAAAAGCTGAACGTAACTATAGTCAAATCGATAAAGAGGCTCTTGCTGTCATTTCTGCTGTTAAACGATTTCATGAATATATTTATTGGCGAGTTTTTACTATAGTTACTGACCACAAACCTTTGCTGGGGATTATAGCGGGAGACAAGCCAACCCCTTATATATTATCTCCCAGAATGACTTGCTGGTCAGAATTCTTGGCTGCATATAATTATAAGCTGCAACACCGCCCGGGGAAAGCCATTCCCCACGCTGATGCATTAAGCCATGCACCACTTCCGGAAACCGTTGACAACCCAGCTCCAATCATCACAACACTCCAGATTGAGACACTTCAATCACCGCCACTGACAGCTCGAGATATCGCGATCGAAACCAAACGTGATCCCATTTTGGCGTGAGTCCTTAGCTGGATAGAGCGAGGATGGCCATTGGATCAAATTCCTGACAACTACATCTCCTTTAAGAATCAACAGATGGAACTGTTTTCCCAGAAGGGCTGCATCATTTGGGGGGATAGAGTCGTCGTCGCAGAGCAGCTGCAATGAGCGGTATTGAAAACTTTGCATGAGGGCCACCCTGGCATCGTGCGCATGAAGGCGCTCGCACGAAGCTACGCGTGGTGGCTGGGTATCGACAAGCAGATCGAGGCCTGGGTAAAAACTTGTTACAAATGCCAGGAAGTTAGCAATGCCCCACCGAAAGCAACCCCAACACAGTGGGAAACATCCAGGGGACCATGGTCCCATATTCATATTGACTTTGCGGGACCGACTAAAGGACACACATTCCTATTAACGGTGGATGCCTTCTCAAACTGGCTTGAAATCCATGAAATGAAAAGTACCACAACCGAATCCGTCATCAGGAAATTGGACAGATTATTCGCAACCCATGGGCTGCCAGACATTCTGGTATCCGACAACAGCTCCCAGTTTACTGTGCTTTCCTTTGAACAGTATTTGGCGGACCGTGGTATTCGCCATGCACTAACTTCACCGGTGCATCCTGCGGCCAATGGAAGAGCCGAGCACATGGTACAATTCGTCAAAAAGACCCTACATAAAATGGACTATGGCGATATCGAAGATAAGATTAACTGGATACTCTTTCTTCAACACATCATTCTGCACAGCGTCACCAACAAGACTCTGGCTGAATTGTTAATGGGATGAAAACTCCGCTCCCACCTCGACCAACTACACCCATCGTACGAACCAGAAAAAACACACGGATCCAATGGGAAATGCCGCGAATTCCCGACAGGCGACCTAGTCTTCGCTAGAAACTTTTCTGGCGATCCTTTGTGGGTCGAGGCAACTGTAATCCAAGTCACAGGACCCAGGTCGTACCGAGTAAAAAGTCACGACGGAAGAATATGGAAGCGCCATATTGATCAGCTGCGTTCAAGGCTGCAATCTGGGTTCTGCGACTCCAGTGACTTCCAAACTGAAGGGGGAGGAGATGCCGAGGAGGCCGAGTTCGAAATGGCAGAAAGCACTAGTGGAAGAAGTGAGCAGAGGGTGGTGGACTTGCCTCAAAGAGACACCTTGTCAGAGGCAAGCCCACAAAGGCTAGAGGACAACAAGGACATTAGCGGCACCGAGCTTTTAAATGAAGGACCAGAGGCACCCGACTCGCCAGAAAATGTCCTGCCCAAACAAGATTATAAACAAGTACCGGGAGGACAGCAAAAATCTAATAGACAATCTAAACAACCTGCCTACCTCAAAGATTACATCACCGTACCCCTTAAATGGAACCCGGGGGGAAGGGGTGTTGTGAATTAATAAAAGTGCTTAAATAAAGATTATTAAAACCTTTAGAAAAGTGCAGGGTTCTGGCCCTGCACTTCTGATTGGCCGATAATAGCAACATCTGATTGGTCCGTTCAGGAGAATCTGATTGGCTAATAGCGGGCCTCTTTCATTGGTTAAGGGAACTAACGCTTCCCGTTTCTTATTGGTTATTTGATCAGCAGCTTGCCTATAAAAAGGGCTATTGCTGCCGTAGTTTTTGCTGTGTTCCACAATGTTAAATAAAGAGTTGAAGTTCACTGTTCATCGTCTCGTCTCCACTTCTTGCGCCCATGCTCAGAACTTAACAATAGTTGCTCAGTGTTACTGAAAACATGAAACTCTGGGAAGACCATCTCTCTCTCTCTCTCTCTCTCCCTTCTATGTCTCTCCAGCAACATGAAGCATATCACAACAATATACTGTGAATTTCATTAGAAACCTTATAGTAAAAGAAAATAATGAAAATAACTAATCACATAGTAGTTCTATATGTATGATAACTGACTTAGTAGCTTTACAACCCGGTATCAGAGATGCATAAAGCATTAATCAAAATGGAAATAGGATCTAAGAACCAGACTTGGGATTTAATGCTAGGGAAGTAAAGCCAGCTATTAGACTGAGGATTAAAGCCAGAACAAATGAATCAGAGTTCAGAACTGAGATTAGAGATATACACAACACGAAGAATATTTTGAGCCAGAACAAACAACAACACACCAAGTATTCCATCACAATTTGGCTTAAATGTTCTGTTGAAACAAATATATCAACATGCCATGTGTTTGGCCAAATGAAACAATACAAGTCTAAATCTAGTGGCATTTCCTTGTTTTTCCATCTCAGGGCTACAGAAGCACATTGGTTGTTATCCATTTTAAGTGGCATCCAAATATAAGAAAATTTGGCTAATGCAATTGTTTGTAAACTACACACTTTTAAAAATAAAAAATAAATCTTCATAGGAAGGCAGGTGAACATAGATAGCGCTTCGCTCTGACTTATTCCAAAATTTTATATTAGAAGCTGTTGTCCAAACAGTACAGAACAGACAGAGGTTTTGCACAATTGCACACCTGGATTATTCAGCAAGCAGTGCATAGGACAAATATTATTTCTTTAACATGTTTTGCAATTAGCATATCTTCTCTATGAAGTTTAATTAATATTTTGATGTTTTAAAAATCTCCTTTGATCATTTTTCTGGTACCGGGACAAACAATAGATTTTGCATTCTTAGGTCTCTGTATGGAGAAACTGCCACATCCAGCAAAAGCAACTCTATTTGTTCTTTTGTGATCTGTTTTGCAGAGGGAGGGAGGGAGGAAGGAAGGAAGGAAGGAAGGGGGCAAGAATGATTGTTTCAAAACTGGAATGTTCTGGGCTCAAAATATTTTTCATATCTACATGATGAACACTCTGAGATAAATCATAACAGCCTTCTCCATTCTGATGCCCTTGAAATCAAATTGGTTTAGTTCATATATAACACTAAACAACATTGGATACATTTGAACACACTGTTAATTTTATTCTTACACATATCATTTATACTTGTAGAGATTCTAGTCATACCCATTCACACATTCATTTACACACTCGTAAGTAAATGTGTTTAAAAATATCGCGCCAAAATTTGAAATGTTTCACTGAACTTTATTTAAAAAAAAAAAAGTAAGTTTGGCTGTGTTACACATTGAAATGTGTGGTTCTGATAAGTAAGGAGAATTAAATACACATGAATGTTATGATTAAAGGGCAGACATTAAAATCCATGAAATTGTTTCCCATTTGTGTGTGTGTGTTTGTGCATGTGCACAAAGAGCAATATTTTTGCCAATCAATTCAAGCAGAGTAAGTTCCTCCTTTCTCATGCAGTTTTATTCATGTCCCTTTCTCACACAATTTTAATGATAAGCAAAAGAACAGACAAAATGGCACTCAAGTGCCTACAGAATGCATTAAAAATGCAAAACTTTACATATAAGTCTTTTATTAAAACTTTCCATAATTGGGTAAAATTATTTCCCCCACTGGGCTAGCTTTCAGTGTGGCATGCAATTAGCTTGCTGTCACAAACATAATTACAGGTTTTGGTTCTGATTTCCTTCTTTCTTTTTTCCCCCTATGTCCTTAAAAAGTGGAAATGTAGCATTTTTAAAACATTAAAAAACCACAAATCTATCCATTTGCATCAATGAAAACCTACCAAAATGAAAAATTAAGCAATTATCAAGCAGGGGGAAAAGCAGTGTATGTTAATTTCACTTATAGATGTATAGAATCACAGCAGAGCTTGAAGAAACGTTAGACTTTTTAGTGTGTGTGATGAAATGTTTGTGTTGAATAAAACAGTTAAGCCTGGACAAAGTGGCTTCATTATCTGTCCTTCCCAATCCTACAAATACACTTTTTTTTTTCAATTGTGGTTTTGAAATTGAATATATTGAAATATTGAAATTCTCATGATCTTCTTTGCTTGGTTGGCTGTTTCTTTCCTTGCTAGAGGATATCTGTCTTAATTAGATAGATAGAATTTTTTTAAAAAATCCAGTGACACAGCCTGAATCTGTTTGGATAAACACTCTGAGATTTTTGTTTGTCTGTTTGCAATTCCAGGGAACTTAGGGATTCCTTGCAAAATTTTTAGAAGTTTTATTTACCATTTAGGGTGAAATTTCCAATGTGACTTGGCCCCTGATTGGACTATGCAAAACGTCTATGTTTTGCATTGCTTTAAGGATGATCTTTAAGCTTTATCTAATACAGAATCAGGCTGGGGCAGATAAGTTCTGCTATCATACATCACTTATTCTGCAGTCCCTATACTGGATGCCATCAGACTGCTGGGTCCAATGCAAAGTGCTGGTTCTCATGGACATAAAACAATCAATGTTAATTGCCTAATGGAGTGCTCTGTTTGTAATTAACCTACCCAGAGAGCAATGCTTGTCTACATTCAAGGGGAGTATTTGGCCAAGATTTATTAGTGACTTGTATAACATGGCATAAACTGCTCCTCCCCCTAGTTTGGCTGATTCTCTTGTGCATTTCTCTGAATCATCTGATTAGGTGAATATAAACATATGGGAATAAATAAATAACCAAACATTCTTGTTTTGTTGAACATGACTCCAAATTCAGTTTTAAAAAGTATCAAAAACTTACTAGGACTATAGGATTTTCCCAACAACAGAGGAAATCTTTTCAGCAAATCAGCCCTTTTTTCTGAGGATATTCTTTATATATGTGTTCTAGGAATAAAATAGCAGTGAGTACTTCCCTTTTCAGAACTGTTGACCTGATTAGAACATGTCTCTTACTTTTCAGTAGGCAAACAGCTGGCATCTCAGATAGTGATCTGATTCACATTACTTTGCTGAGTAAACCACAATTGGCTAGTTACACATCACACACAAGCTCTAAATTATGACTTTACAGTCAACAATGATTGGGTTTGCACAACTTGCAAAACCAGAGCAAACAATGAACAACCTCTTTTGAGCTTAATGTACACCATCAAACAAGTCACTGTGTGGTCAACATCTGGAGGTAAATACATTGTCAATGGCTATTCTGGATTAAAAAGAAGACCCCAGAGGCCATTGTGTTACTGTCCTCCATCATAGCACACCTAAAGAAATGCTTTCTCTTAAATTTTAAAAAGATATTGTTTTTCACCTGGCAGAAATGTGTACAATTGTGCCCCAGTAATTGCTTCCTTGCCACCGGAACAATACCAATCCAGATGTTCATCAATTTTTTTTACATTAAGGAGTGGGACTGGGGGATTCATCTGCTGTTGCTTTCCTTTTTTCCCACAACAAAATTTGTCAGCCAACAGGGAATTTTATAGTTTTGTAGTTACCAATTGCTCTTCTTAATGTGGGATGAGGCTAGTTAGACTGGTGGGTTCAACAGTGTACTCTGATTTTGTTCTAAGGTTTCCCACAGGTCTGTTCAAAGGAGACTGGCAGTTGTCTTTGGTGAATAGTCAGACTTCTTTGGAATATGGATTTGCAGTACTTCAAAAAGAGAACTAATCCTGTGTCGAAAGGAACAGAACCCAGGTTTGGCACTATTCCAAAAGAGTGTTACATCTATGTTTAAAATTAGGCCCAGCAGCAGTTGAGAGATACCGGAAGGATTACATTGTAAAAGAGCAAAGTCCTCTGTCTCTCTCTCCCCCGTGCTATAGTTGGAGCTGATCTATGGAACCAGCTCTGAGTTCTGGAAGGTATAAGGAAGATCTTACTTAGAAAGCATTTGTCTCTCCTGCTGCCAAAATCAAAATGGTTCTTAAGGGTTAAAGTTAGGGTTACGGTTAATATCAAGATAATGGGTGTTTCTGTACTAGTCTAAACACCAGTACATGCCAAGCTAATTGTTATCTGAATGGTTTTCTCCATCTGTAAAGTTGTACATCCTTGCACTAAGTAAAACTAAATCACACAATCTGTATAAATTGTGCAGATGAATATTCAGGAACGAACTTATGGGTTAGAAACTTGTGGAGTTTAATTGAAAATAGAGATTCTGGAACCCTAAATAATTAGCCTTACATTACCCTATTGCATGATATTAGCAGAAGAGTAGAAACTAAGCTGAAATTATACCATTTTCTGTTATGCTCCTGATGAATTTTTGTGATTATGTGTGAAATCAGAATAGACAGCAGCATAAAAAAAATCAACAGAACTTTTCCCTGATGCTCATAGATGCAAGTTACACACCTGTGCAGACTGGGGGGTGGTTGGGCAGGTCCGAAGCAGCAATTTGATCATGGGAAGCAGAGAAATAGCACTTCATCACTTGTCAAGTGATTACTTGCTTCTTCAACTCCTGCAAAGTATGTGGGAAAGGGGGGGTGAGCTTTGCCTTCACCTGCAGATGTTGCTATAGCAAAGACTTTAGTCTTTTGTATGAGAAGCAAAGGGAACAGCAATAAACATAGAGATGTGGCAAAGGAAACAATAAAAGAACAGGACCAGAGGAATATAGCTGTTAAATGGAGCTCTTCCCAAGTAAAGGAAGGAAAAGCTGCATAAAGCACTATAATGAAAGCATAAAGAGTAGGAGGACAGGGAGAAATCTTATCATTACATAATAGCCTCCCCCAGTTTATGCAAGTTATTTGGAAGAAACATGAATCCCAGCTATTGGTTTCAACCCAATGATTATTTCTATCTTCTGGTTCACTGTCAGGAGATGTAATATTCGTCAACCTGCATATTTTTGATAACCAGAAGAGTGAAAGCAGCATTCAGGTGACAACATAGCCCATTCCTGTTCCTGGTGCAAGCTGGCTTTCAGTAGCACATTCATGTGTCTTCAAGGGAGAGCTGGAAAACAGAAAGAGCAAAACCAGATATCTTAGATGATTTGCTCCTATTGTTCTTCACATTAGTGAAGAAAGTTTGACCTTCTACATCTTTGATTCATATTTAGAGAAAGCCAATCTTTTTCAAGCAAGTGTAATGTTTTTTTCTGTGTTTGTTTAGTTGTTCAATATTATATTATGTTGTCTTCCATGTTTTCTCAAGACCTTTCTTCCTTTCCCTGTATCTTTCTTCATAATCCATTCCCCACACTAGAAAACATATTTTAAAAAACTGTAGTGTTGTAGTTATAATAAATGTTGTTGAGATCCTCAGAGAATTCCTGAAAGAAAAAGCACACATCTGATGTAATTAATTATATTTCAAAATAACTCCTTGTCTAATGTCATCTTGATTGTCCCTTGCTATCAGTGCCTTTTCACAGGCATCTTCCTCCTTTACAAAAATATTTGCCTTTTCACAAGAGAAGACCAAATACATTAGTGCTACCATAAGATGATCCCTATATGGACACTGATAATTCATATACTGTACATACATACAACCAAACTCATCCCGCCCTCTAGGATTCTACTGCTGACCTTAGAATACTCCCAAATAAGAAAGAAAATAAGTTTAAAGCACCAAATATGTGGCTGGTGAATTATGGCTCATTAACACAGCCAACATGGTTATTTTGTGATCTTAATAAAGACTATGGGTGGTTATCTCCTAACAAGTAATAATTATCTTTAATGTATGTCATGTAGCCTCCTTGTTGTTTGAGGGAGGGTATCATTTCCTTTATTATCTTTTTGTTCTGCTGCTAGCATTAAACCCTACATCTATAGCTCTCAGTTCATGCCTTTATGTTTAAGTACATGCAGTCTGAATCTAGCATCCCACTGCTATAAATTGGACCCCAACATATTACTTTGTTCTTTGACATTGGTTGATTAGACAGCATATTCTACTCCTCCTATCAGGCCACTTATTTTCAGTCTCCTGTTGTAAATCCAATTCCTCCAAGTGCCCAGCACTTCTCCTTTTGTACCCCCCCCCAAGCCACTAAGTAAATGGGGGTCTCCTTTATAAACATTTGTGGTCCAATAAAAGAAAGTCAATTTAAATGTTCCTACTTTTCTTGTTCCTGACCTAAGGAAAGTATGAGTAAATATGAGTCCACTCAAATATCTCCTGTGCTGCCTTACACCAAGTACAATTAGAACCTAGATCCATGCTCCTGGTTCAAATTATTGACTAATTTATCTCAGTATTGGGTACTCTGATTAGAAATGGTGATCAAATTAGCATTGGTTAATTTCAAGCTCTCCATATGTAATACATAATTCAATCTCTTGTGATTTCTAGAGAACATGTTGGCTGCAAACTCTGGGAGTTGTTATGTGATTCATCCAGTGTACATCAAGTTAAAGAGTTCTGCTCTAAGACAGAGATAAGGAACTTTAGGAGATGGTGTTCATATTTGGTGTTGTGGAACAGATATTATTTGTTCTCACAAAATGGCTGCCATGGGATGGACATGGTCACTTACAAAGTGCTCATTTATTACAAGTCAAACTGAATTATCTATACGTTTTGTCTTGAAAAATCACCAGCAAAGGTAGTATGTTAGCAAATTCAGAACAGGGCATCAACTTATGATTTAACTGGGGTAACTGCCAGAATCCTGACACAGGGATAATTTTCATGCAATTTTTCAAAACAATCAAATGGTAAAAGATGTCATACCAAATTTATAGTGTTCCTAGCCAGGTTTGCAGCAGTCCAGCCTGATCAGTGTCTCCCATTTTCCAAGTGAACAAACTATGAAAAAATAAGAACCAGATGGATAGGAATGTAAGTTTTCTATGCCCTTTGATTCTTATTTAGTAAAACAACCAGAGGAAATAATCAAACCACCATCACCCCCAGAAAAAATTGTGCACATGAGAAAGTTGCAACCACAGAGATGTATTTTCCCCATAGTAATACAAATATCTTGGATTTTGTTTTTCACAAATTTAAGAATACAAAATAGGACTTTGAACATTCAGATTGTAAAATTATCCTTCCAATTTTGTGAAAATTTTACCTAAAAGCAAGCTTCGGTATATGCAATGGAATTCTTCATGGAGTAAATATATCTAAGATTGCAGACTTCACCTTGACTTTAACAGTCTAAAATACACTGACTGATACAATGAAGGAACACAAAACACTTTAAGGTTTTACAACCCAGGTACACACACACATACACACACTCCCAAAAGAGGAATCGAAGAATATGTATTTTAGTTTCTCTGCACCAATCAGATCTCCTTTATCTTTCTGATTACATTGGTACAGAGTCCACAGAACTTTTTCAAGGAGACAATATTGAAGGAAGGAGAGAAGGACTAAAGGAAAATGCAGAGAAGTACCAATAGTTCAACGTATAGCAACCATGACTGCCTAATTAAAACAATGTTGTGCCAATGAGATCATTAGGTCAATATCCACATGTAATATTATTTCCATTTTTCTTTAAGTTGCCAAGACAGATTTCAGTTTGGCAGTTGTCACATAAGTGGAATAAATTAAGCAGGTCTTATCCAGCCTTCAACATCTTGGGGCTTGTGAGAGGTGATTGGCCTACATACTGACTATTTTCCTACACATTTTGACTAGCCTATAAGATCATATTGCTGTTTCACATCATTTTGTTCTAGAAACAAGAAAAAGGGGACAGGAAAGGAATGCAAAGAACCGAAAACAAAATCAATATAATTCTTGTCAAAACACACTTTCTGGAACTATATGTGAGGGTAGATTTTTATGTATGTATATATAAAATAGATTATAACAGAATGAAAAAGGCCCTGATTAAAAAAACCTTTCTTGAAAAGTATTGTTGCTGACAGGAATGACCTCTGTGAGTCGGTATGTTTACCCATAATTCATAATTAACAAAGACATTAGAACTGCCACTAGAGGATTCTGGGCTTTATTTCTTTCTAACTGGGCAGTACTAATGTTGGAAGTGCTCCCAATCCAGTGATTTAACATTTCAGGGAATCTCGGCAAGGCAGCAGAAGCCTTTTTATATGGCTCAGTTTGGGGGGTTGGTTTAGTAGAATATGCCTGGGATAATTATTCAGCACTTGTTATTGCTGTAGTTCTGCACCTGATCCCCAAGCCATTAGAACACTTGGCAGGTTATTACAACTATCAAACATCAAGCTCTCTCTCTCTCTCTCTCTCTCTCTCTCTCTCATCACTCTACTGCAACATTCTCATTTTTATCTCATTTAAATCCTCCATATACATAAGGAAGGTATCACATACATACATCTTTTGCATTCTGGCTTACATATGCCTACACATTTATGGAGAAACAATGTGAGGGCAGAGAAGAAACCCACAGAAGTAATATGCATGCATGTAATATCTAATGTTTATCTAATGTAATATGCATGCATGATCAGATTCCTACAGACACACACATTTACCCAGGGGTGGGATTCTACTAGTTCTGACTGGTTCTATAAAACCACTTGTTAACTTTCTAAGCAGTTTGGAGAACCGGTAGTTGGGAAGAAATCTCCTTTTGTTTTTTTCCACCCTTATTACATTATTGGCAGTATGCCTAGACTTACTGTCTTAGAAGGAGGAACCAAGATGAGTGACATTCAGCAAGGCTTCTTGGCTAGCTCAAAAGATTGACATTCAAATGTGAGTTTACATACCTTTTCTGAATTTTGGTCTAAAACTGGTTTTTGATGAAGTTTAATTCTGTACTTGGTGACGTTAAATCCTGTGTTTATTGGTGAGATAATTTTCCCTATGCAGCTTTGTTTAGAAGGAAAAAGATTAATCTCTTTTCCTGAAAAGAAACTGGGTTGAGAAATCTGGCTAGTTCCTGTATCTATTTGTTCTGGTAATTGGTTTAATAGGCAACAGCTACTGTTGTGATTTAATTATTTGTATTGTGTTTGAATTATTTCCTGCCTCATGGTTTCTTTTCTATCTGGGGAGGGGGTCTTCCTTCACTGTTTTAGTGGTATCTGGCACTGTCCTTTTGGGGTGTACTTCTAAGAGGCAGGATGCAAGCTTGGCACTGATTTTTTTTACTGCCTTTCTGTGATCTTTCCTTAAATCTGGATGATTTCTTTAGGATGTCTTGTGAGGTGAGTGAGACCAGCTGATGTCTTTAAGTGGTGCAAATGGATCTAAGGATTGCTTTTCCTAGGTGTGCTCTGGAGAGCTTAAATGATCTCTCTGCTAAAGAGTTTCAGTTTATGAGCAAGAGTTGGCTGCTGATAGTTATCTATTTTAATTCCTCAAGGTACTCTGGCACCCTGTCTGATTTGTAACTCTGGCTTGCAGGTATTTTTTTATCTAATGATTGATATTTAGAGCAGCTTTTTGCAAGCAAAGATTTTTGTATTGTACAGATAATCCTTAACTTTTAGTCAAGAATCATTTAGTGATCATTCAAAGTTTCAATGGCACCGAAAAAAGTGGCTTATGACTGTTTTTGACACTTACGACTGTTGCAGCATCTCCGCTGTCATGAGAGGCCAGGCAAGGAGAAGTGCCCCTTGACATGAGTGATGTCAAGTTGGCCACGCCCACCCAATCACATGACCACCAAGCCATGCCCACCAACCAAGCCATGCCCACAAAACTGGTTGTTAAAAAAATTGAACCTTCCTCTACATATGCACACATTCTGAAACACAATGATGAAACATACCTTGTGACAAAATGGAAGCTCTGGATGCTTATGTGTGGTCTATGTTTTGTCGTTGCCCCCTGCCCTTTGCTTGTGATCCTAATTAATCAATAGAGATACAACGCTCCTCTCCAATATACATACTATGTTACTCCATTACACAGAGTACGGCACGTATTTCTTATTCCACTGCTGCTAAAGATAATGAAAATAATTGTGGGAGCCATGCTTTATGTGGTTTCCCTACCTAGGTAATTTTCCATTTGTTTGTTTGTTTATCAAGAATTAAAGTGACTCTAAGAGGTTACAATTTTAGGCACAGTAAAAAGGTAAAATGTAGAAATGCAATACAATGTTAAACATCAAAAATACAATTATAAACACGTGGACCTGCAGGCCATACATAGCCTCTTCTCAACAGGGAGGAAGTCACAAATTTTTCTTGAAATCCTTTTTGACTGAGCCAAGTCTTTATGATCTTCCAAAAGCAGACTGAGATCATCCTAACCTCTCAGATTGGGATTCAGCAGAAGATAACTGGAACAAAGGAAAACAGTGATCCATAGGGCCATGAAAAGGCCAACTTTTGGCTGCAGGTTTCTTATAGAAACTTTATTTGTCCTTTGACCTGAACTTTATTATTTCTACTTTTCCTTGTCCATGGTACATTCCAGATATTTTCCAAAATCTATGTGGGTTTGTTTTTGTTTATTATTGCTCCAGTTGGTGCAAAATTCAGCGGCCCACATGGTTTTATGCAGACCCCGGTGTCACCTCTCCTGAAGGAGCTGCAATGGCTGCCAATTTGCTTCCAGGTGCAATTCAAGATGCTGGTTGTCACCTTTAAAGCTCTTCATGGCTTGGGTCTGGGTTATCTGAAGAAACATCTCTTGCCAGTGACATCTACCCGACCCATTAGTGCGAGGAAGCAGGGAATGCTGCAGGTCCCACCCCTGAGAATAGAATAGAATAGAATAGAATACTTTATTGGCTAAGTGTGATTGGACACACAAGGAATTTGTCTTGGTGTAAATACTCTCAGTATACATAAAGAAAAGGTACATTCGTTAAGAATCAAGAATCATAACGTACAACACTTAATGATAGTCATAGGGTACAATCAACAATCAAATCATACTAGGAAACAGTCAAATGAGAGGGGAGGGTGAGAAGGAGTGGTGAGAAGATTAACAGTAATAGTAGTGTACACTTTGTAAATAGCTGAACAGTGTTGTGGGAATTATTTGTTTAGAAGAGTGATGGCTTTTGGGAAAAAACTGTTCTTGTGTCTAGTTGTTTTGATGTGCAGTGCTCTATAGCGTTGTTTTGAGGGAAGGAGTTGAAACAGTTTATGTCCAGGATGTGAAGAGTCTGTAAATATTTTCACAGCCCTCTTTTTGACTCATGTAGTATACAGGTCCTCAATTGAAGGCAGGTGGGTTATAATTGTTTTTTCTTCAATCCCAATTATCCTCTGTGTCTGTCCTGTTAGGTTGCAGAACCAAACCAGACAGTTATAGAGGTGCAGATGATACGACTCAATAATTCCTTTGTAGAACTGTATCAGCAGCTCCTTGGACAGTTTGAGCTTTCTGAGTTGGCGCAGAAAGAACATTCTTTGTTGTGCTGTTTTGATGATGTTTTTGATGTTAGGTGTCCATTTTAGGTCATGTGATAT
>BHEV01007123.1:0-32780 GCA_004319985.1 Emydocephalus ijimae | reverse complement strand
TCACTATGCAAATAAAGAGCTGAAGTTCACCGTTCAAAGACTGTCTCCAGTTATTTCGACCCATGCCCAGTACATAACATAGTCCTTTAGGAAAAAATACTTAGAAGTTGGGAAGCCCCTTCATTCAATAAGATGATTTAGACATTGGGCTGACCAAAGAAGATATGGTTAATTTATGCTGTTATGTGTGGTAGAAAGAAGAGTAAAGAAAAAAAGGTTTGTTGTCCTTCCCACCTAGGGTTTAGCAGGTAATAAAAAGGCTTTGCTTGTCTAAATGGGAAGACTCAGACAATTTGACTTGATCAATTTGATGTGATTTCTATTAAAAATTCTTAGATGTGCATCTATAATAATTGCATGCAGAATTGAATTGGATTGAATTGAAGAAAAATATCTTTTACCTGTGTATAGCCCCCATTTGGGGCTGCTACAGCTGAAAACAAAACATAATTGTGACATGTCTGGCCAGCCAGAGAATTAAGTTGGCTTTTTGGATTGGACTTCGAGCTGTGGGAAGCAGGTAGGTGAGTGGTTAGGGCCCACAATCACATTTGTGATTGGAACTTCTCCTTGAGTTATCACACTGCTCTGAGAACAAACTACAGTTTGCTAAAGAATGAAAAAAATAGAGATTTAAAGGAACAATACCTCCCCAGGTCTGGAATTGGGTGTGTGTGAATGTATCAGTGTGTAATCATTTCCAAACCTGGAGGATGAGACCCTCTAATAACAGTACACAAAATTATTTAGAAAATGGAGCTCATTGGTTTGTGAAAAAGCTCTCAGAAAAGAATTGTAAGTAATGATTGATTTGCTGGGACCTTACAAACTAAAGCAGTTGGTAATCTAGTTCCAGTGGATTCAATAATAAGATTCAATAGAGAGTAGTAGATTCCTGTTCTAACTTTTTTATTTAATCTTATCAGTCAGTCCTTACTGATACATAAAGACGAGGGTAATCAACAGGAGCTCCAATTTTTGAAAAAAGGGGATTAACTCCACCAGTTACCTGTAAACTAGAATTTCTAAATAAGACTTAATGTTTGATTAACAAGAGTACCAGAAATACTGTTTATGGACCTATGTTTGGAAAAATAAGCATTTCTGACATAGAGCAAAATAGATTAAAATGAGTTGGGAAAATGAGAACTAAGCAAACATCTGCACTCAGTAAAGAGAGATAGATTTTTTTGAGGAAAAATCCATCTGCAATATTAAAACAGTTGTATTTATCAAATATTCCTTGTCAATATGATTCAACTAAAAGACTGTTTTAGAATGTGTGCAGGAAGGATATTTTAGCAAGATGTGCATAAATTGTAAAATGTACCATGTCTCCTAATCATCCATTTTATGAACATAATTTAAAGGTAACATTTGGATTTAGATTGAGAACATACTTATTTTTAATTAAACATTCATTTTGTGAATTTATGTCCAATTATAAAAGCCTTATGTCTCCAGCTCTAATAACAAAGAGCAAGATGAACTGTGATTTTGAGGAAATGTACTCTATATTTTTACCTCATTTGTTTTGTTAATTTCAGTCCCACTGTAAACATCAACTGTTCTAATGAAATCCATCAGGCAGACGTGGATAGGGTGAATTCAAAGCTCTTTCATTCTATCCTTATTCAACATCAGTAGCTTAAATAAACCATTTTTAAATGTAAAGTTGGTCTAAGCTCTTGCATATCTCTATCAAAGTCATCTTCTTTACTTTCTACAATTACCTATAATGCCCCCTTATGGCTTGGGTTCTCATTAGTTGTGGAATCTGCCTAGCCTGTATATGCCATGTAGGCTAGAGCACAATAGATACCAATCAGCCAAGCAACCAGGTTGGAAGGAGATAAACTAGAAGCCAGCTTGCTTTCTGAAGTCGGAATGTCTTTATAATATTAACATTTTAAAAGGCTGTAAAAGCATTGCTCTTCTGCAGGATTTTAGATAAACAAAACCTCAGTTAAGTGGAATGCAGTTCTGAGAGTTTAATTGTGGTTTAACTTACTATGTTTTACAATTGTAAACAAGCTAGAAATTTGACACCAGATATAGAAATGATTATGTAAATAAATACACACTGTTAATATACACATTTCCAAAACAACTAATTTGCAGCACTGTGCCCAGCTGTGATTGCTGCTTCTTGAAAATACACTGCACAATTGGAAAAGATACAAAAAAGAGCATCCAGAGGGTTACACTGACTTCCTTGCTCATAGCAATCAGTGTTCAGGATTTTAGTGAGATGAGGAGTATAGAAACTTGTTAAGTATTATGCAGGTTAGTGCCAAGAAAAACATCTCCTTTTGTTATCCTAGGAGCACTGGAGGGTGCTGGGCCCAATCAAAACATACCAGAGATGGAAACATTTTTAAAGCTTTATTTACGTGCAAAAAAGGGTGCAGGGATTAATCACCATGCATTAGCTTGGGTGAGCTAATGGAGCTACCCACTACATTAGGCAAAGACAAGTTTCTAAATATCTAATCACAGCCCAGCTAAATGCCATGCTACACTGGGATATTCAGGAAGCAGGAACGTTTGCACTTAGCTAAATAGACTTCAACAGCAAAACAAACCCATAAATTCTAAAATCACCAGCTAATTGTTAAATTCACATTATGCTTTTATGTTGCTTCAGCATCTGGAGGTATATCTAAGACTTATCCAGTCTTATCTATGAGCTTTTGAAATGTTCCATTGTTACACTCACTGTCACAGCGTCATCACATGACATATTGGGACTTTTTTCCCCTTCGCTAAACTGGGCGGGGGCACATGACCCATCCGGCCTGCCACCCGTGAGTTTGACACCCCTGCTCTAAAGCACTTGCAGTTAAGGTTTCTGCTAGTCTTCTAATTATGGATCAGATATGCTTATCACCTACTGTTCTCAGCTTAGCAACAGGCAGGGTCATCCAGGGAACAAACATGGAGAAGGTTGGTTCAGCTGGTCCATCATTTTTTCCAAGGGAGAGCCAATACTGATTTGCAGGTAATTTTGAACACATAAATGAAGACAAATAAATGTGTCCCAGGATGTTGCAGGATCCAATCTAGGTCAGTCGTCAGGACCAGAGGTTTAGTCTTCTAAGCTTTTGGACCCATGCTGGAGTCCATCCTCCGGGAATATCTCTCTATCAGAATGTGTGGTAGAGGATAGCAATATATATACACACACACACACCAATATATACCATTTTAATGCTTTGCAGCCTTTTCTAAGTGGTTTACAAAATCAGCATATTGCCTCCGACAATCTGGGTCCTTATTTTACCGACCTCAGAAGGATGGAAGGCTGAGGCAACTTTGAGACGGTGAGAATCGAATTGCTGACAGTCAGCAGAATTAGCCTGCAATACTGCATTCTAACCATGTGCCATCACAGCTCTTCCCAAAATTGGATCCTGCAATTTTGAACTATTGTTTGCAAATATTTACTATGTTAAAATATTAAGCTGTAGAAAACCAGGACTTGCTTGAAAAGGATGCTAGTTAGCTGACAATATAAGATTGTTCTATTTTTGAAGTGAAAACATGTTTTCCCCCACAAGCTAGAAGTCCTGGAACATAACTCTGACACCAAAAAGTAGTCTGTAATGGAAGGTCAGGAAATCCTACATGCTTAACATTATTAAATGAAATTGGCACCTGCAAATACACATTTGGACTGCATGTAAGAGTACTTCTACATTTGGACACACTGAAATGATTAAACATACATAATATTTGAATTAGGTCAAAGATGAACTAGAAAAATAACAGTATTTAAGAGTCTCAGAACATCTATAAATCCAGGCATCTTCTACATTCCAGGTCTGGTAGTTGGCTCTAATCCAATAAACACAAGCTATCGTAACTTCTTAGCTTGCATTTAAAAAAGAAAATAAATACTTTTAATAATTAAAAAGTATTAAAATAAGCAGTTTAAATATGCTTGTAGAATGTGTGTGTGTGTATTTCTCTTTGCTAAATATGGGCAGCAGGGACATGCTCAAAAGTTTAGTTTTAAAAAGAAAAACAATTGTAATCATTCTGTAAATAGGAAAAGGAAAGCGAGTGTTGTATTTCTGCTTGACAAATGAAGTTGTTTAGATCATGTTTGTATTTTTTGACCACCCACTAAGTGATAGAATTCATGAAAAAAACTAAGACTAAAAATGTGGGATGGATCAAGAAGTATTTCACTGAAATATAATTTAACTTCAGAAAATGGCTGGCTGTATTTTAGAACAGGGGCTCAAATGGGACAAAAATAAGAGAAATTAGAAAAACATCTTGACTGGGTTTGTACATGTGTAGCCTGATGCAATTTGTTTGCTTTAGGGTATTTGCCAGAACCCAGACACTGTGATTTATTTAATAAACTTCAGTTAAACCAAAATGTGATGTTGTCTGATATGCAAACTTCATCTATATGCACTGCAGCATAGCCTTATCTAGAAAGCCAATTATCTGGAGCAATTGTAAACATTCAGAAACTTTTGTATTTGTTACAACTTTGACTTCTTCCAAAGTTATTCAGATTCAAAAACAAGATCTTCATTTGTTAATTGAGATGAGCATTGTGTAATTAGTAACCAAATAGAAATGTTTTCCTCAAAATTTCATTTTTAAAAATATTATTACCCAGTATTTCATAAAACAAAATAATCCAAGTAAAATGACAATAGGATTGACAAAAGAAAAGGTGACTGATGTTAGGAGAACTAAATAAAAATACAAAATTTATCTAGATCATCCAGGGACCAAAGGCAAATAAAGGTTTTACCCTGTATGTGAGTGTCTGCTAGAGAGGGTATTTGCCTTTTGGATAACAAAATTCATAGCTGTCATGACTATAACTCAAGGTGTGAAAATATCCAGTGCACATCCGATTTGACTTTAAGGGATGAGTTACAATTATTCCATCTTGAAGTCACCTGTAATATATTGTCAGAAATTACAGCTTTTTTTCCTGCTTATATTTACAGTAGACAAAGAACAGCTGAATTTTGCAGATTTTGTCATTTTATACACACTTCTAGCTTTTTTAAATGAAGTGGGTCTAGGATCATAGGAAAGCATCTTTGAATTAAAGTGATTGTACAAGCTATCAACAAATTAACATTTCATGCTTATCTGCAGAGGTAAAAAGAATGCTGCCTATGCTACTCCAGGTGTTTTTAGGAAAGATGGATTCTGCAGACATTTTTCATTCTGCTTTGCACACTAATATAACCAATTCTTACTTCATTCAAATCCAGTGATTTTTCTTTTTATGGACATCTTTCAGTTGGAGTTTCCTTAGACATAGTTGGCCACATAAATCTCACATATAAACTATCTTTGGCAGAAGAGTTCTTGTTTCAGATTGGCAGAAGTTTCATCCTAAATGTGTCAAAACTAGTCAACTATACAGATGGGGGAGCACTAGGAAAGTTCTACCTAGACAGGGAAGAAATAAACACATCTGGAAAAAAGGCAACAGCAAAATGCTTCCATATTGCTGCCAAACAAATGATTTGGGTACAGCCATGTAGTCATCAGAATTTAAACTCAACTGGAAGGAACCTTTAGCTTTTATCTTGTTCCCAAAGCCATCAGTGTAACTATCTTAAGTTTGGAAGGGCCTGTGCAGGTAATATGACACTGTGATTTGATTAAAATACAGGATCAAAGAATCCTAATGGCTGCTGGGGATGGCTAAAAGGCTCAAGCCACTCCCCCCAAAACAGAGATATACCTTGGAAATCACCAAACTTTACCCATTTGTATAACTAAGTTGTTAAACCATTCAAGCCTTCACTTGCACTATCAACATGGATTTTAAAAAAGAAATGGATGGCTGAAGCTACATTACTTACTTCCTAAACATAAGCCATTAACAATCACTGCAGAGTCCACATAGTATTTTCTTCAAAGCAATCTATTCCGTCTCACTGGGATTAATACACCCCCAAAATTTAAAATTTAACAGATTAATATTAGCTGCAGGTTTTTGTTTGGTGATGGAACTGCTCCTTTCAATTTTTGCTCCATACTCCTTTCCAAGAGGTGCTTTTTTTATCTTCCAGGTCCTGCAACATTTGCTGTCAATCTTTTTGGCAAAAACATTTATTTGAAAGCAAGTTTGCTGCCAGAAGATTACAGACAAAAGCCTGAATGTTGAGCATTGGCCTTTTGCAGGGCAACAATTAACACTAATTAGCCTTTTTGAAGGTTATGCACAACTGTCATTACCAAAAGCTTAAGAAGGTTGTTACTAAAAGTGATTTGCTTAGTTTAGTGTTTTCTAGATAAGCCACATTTTGACTTAGTTTAGTATGTTAGTTTAGTATGTTAGTAGAATAGAACAAGAGTTTTTAAACTTGTTCAGGCCATGGAAAAAAGATAGCTCAAAAATAAAATAAAAAATTCTGCCTCTCCCTCAAGAGACAAAGCTCTGGTGACTGAAAACGGCCAATAAACAAAACTTGAGCTAATTGCCATTAATTGGACAAACGGACAATTAGGAGATCAGGAATTACTGCCAGAACATCTGCCTTGCCCACAGAAATCTTCAGTTAACCTTCCCCAGAGGAAGAGGAAAGGGAGGGGCAGGATGGCTTTGCAAAAGACAGGTCAGGCATGGATAAGTAATGGCTGTGTTTTTGTTTTTTTGCAAGATTAACTCCCAGAGCCAATGTTTTCCTAGATCAGCTGATCTCAAAATATGGTCTGGGGATCCTTGAGGTTAGATTTAGGGAGAACCCTTCAGAAGCTCCATGAAGACAAAAAAATTTTTAAATTGCTGTTTAAATTTCTAATTGACAAATTAGATTTCTAATTGATATTGACAATGACCTACACAGACAGTGACCTATTGACACATAACCCACATAAAACAAACATCTTTGGGGATCCTTGATCAGTTTTAAAGAATATAAAGATGACTTAAAGAAAAATGTTTGAGAACTATTGCCCTAAATAAAGGCTGTTGCCATCATTTTTTGCCTTTTCTGCTATACCTTAGGAAAAGTACTTTCAGTGCCCCGGCTGCATTCGGTTGAACTTTTTAAAAATTACTTTTATTTGCCTCAAATCTCTCATGGAGGCAGGAGGAAGAATTGCAGCTTAGACAACCATCATGCAAACTGTAACTGAACTCACAGAAGAGGCTTGGGAAGTCTTGGAATCCTCTCGTTTTCTGGGAAATAAAAGTAAAGGAGAGGAGAAACGCTTTCAGAATCGCAAGACTGATGGCAGCCTTTTGATGGTCCAAAGAAACAGAAGCCACAAATACTAACATTACATTTCTTGTAAGGATATAGTGAAAGAATCTTACAAGTCTCACCTATTGATTGCCATGTCTCCTTCCTCAGCCTCTACCTCGCAAGCATCCAAGTTGCTCCTTCAGCCTTGCTCCTTCAACCTCACCTTTAAAGAGATCATATTTCACCCTTCTGTTCCAATGCAGTCAATTGTTGCTCAATTGTTGTCAAGCAGTGTTGTCAGCTGATTCGGTGCACAGCCAAAGGGAGGCAGGAAAGAAGAAAGGGATACAACTCTATTTTTTCTTGTGTCCTGCAACCCTCAGGTTTCTGCAACTGTAGACCTGCAACTTCCCCAAATTTCATTCTCATGGGAGATGTGTCCCAGCATTCTGTAGGTTAGCCTTATTAAATGATTTTGCTTCAGTAATCGTTCCCCTGTATCTGTTGCCCAATTGAAAATCACAAACACACACAGATTCTGAACTGGCCAACTCCTTCCCCTCTGCTTCTATAGGCCCACATTCCCTCACACTAAACAATGCTTATTTGAGATCATTTTATTAAAGTAAAGCTGGATTCAAAGCTCTAAACAATCTCCAGGACAGTATGTAGTGCTCCAATTTCATCTCTATACCCCTCCCCTGAAAAATAGATTGGAAGAAGCAGAGCCCCAAATCCACGTTAGTCAGTTTCTATAATTGATTCTGGATTGGAATCTCAGATTCCCAGGACTGACTTAATATTTGAACATTACACAATGCTGGTTCCACAGAAACAAAAATAATTTCTAAATATACACTGCTCAAAAAAATAAAGGGAACACAAAAATAAGACATCCTAGATCTGAATGAATGAAATATTCTTATTAAATACTTTGTTCATTACATAGTTGAATGTGCTGACAACAAAATCACACAAAAATTATCAATGGAAATCAAATTTAGCTAACCATGGAGGTCTGGATTTGGAGTTACACTCAAAATTAAAGTGGAACAAAACACAAGAGGCTGATCCAACTTTGATGTAATGTCCTTAAAACAAGTCAAAATGAGGCTCAGTAGTGTGTGTGGCCTCCACGTGCCTGTATGACCCCCCGACAACGCCTGGGCATGCTCCTGATGAGGTGGCAGATGGTCTCCTGAGGGATCTCCTCCCACATCTGGACTAAAGCATCCCCCAACTCCTGGACAGTCTGTGGTGCAATGTGGCGTTGGTGGATGGAGAGAGACATGTCCCAGATGTGCTCAATTGGATTTAGGTCTGGGGAATGNTCTCATCTTGGTACCTAATGGCAGTCAGGCTACCTCTGGCGAGCACATGGAGGGCTGTGCGGCCCCCTAAAGAAATGCCACCTCACACCATTACTGATCCACTGCCAAACTGGTCATGCTGGAGGATGTTGCAGGAAGCAGAACATTCTCCACGGCGTCTCCAGACCCTGTCACATCTGTCACATGTGCTCAGTGTGAACCTGCTTTCATCTGTGAAGAGCACAGGGCGCCAGTGGCGAATCTGCCAATATTGGTGCCAAATATCCAGCACGGTGTTAGGCTCTAAGCAAAACCCCAACCTGTGGACGTCGGGCCCTCATACCACCCTCATGGAGTCTGTTTCTGACCATTTGAGCAGCCACATGCACATTTGTGGCCCGCTGGAGGTCATTTTTCAGGGCTCTGGCAGTGCTCCTCCTGTCCCTCCTTGCACAAAAGCAGAGGTAGCAGTCCTGATGCTGGGTTGTTGCCCTCCTACGGCCTCCTCCTTGTCTCCTGATGTACTGGCCTATCTCCTGGTAGCACCTCCATGCTCTGGACACTACGCTGATAGACACAGCAAGCCTTCTTGCCACAGTTCGTATTGATGTGCCATCCTGGATGAGCTGCACTACCTGAGCCACTTGTGTGGGTTGTAGACTCTGTCTCATGCTACCACTAGAGTGAAAGCACTGCCAGCATTCAAAAGTGACCAAACCATCAGCCAGAAAGCATAGGAACTGAGAAGTGATCTGTGGTTACCACCTGCAGAACCACTCCTTTATTGGGGATGTCTTGCTAACTGCCTATGCTTTCCACCTGTTGTCTATTACATTTGCACAACAGCATGTGTTGCTACCTAAGTGGACAGTTTGATTTCACAGAAGTGTGATTGACTTGGAGTTACATTGTGTTGTTTAAGTGTTCCCTTTATTTTTTTGAGCAGTGTATAAACTAAATGCATTCAGAGATACTCGTTATTTAAAACCTAGTCCACGCTGATTCCTCATTGATGCTTATTCCTAATATAATGATGCAAGAGTAAAAATAAAAGTACACCATCCTATTCCAAAGTGTAGCCTTGGGATGGAAACTCCAATGGAAAATGATGTCTCATATTTATCCATGCCAACAGTTTAATACATATTGCTCAATAACACTGAACTAGACCATTTTCTGGTACTGAGAAGAATGCCTATATTTCATAAAGGCATGAAAAGGAAACGGAAAATAGAAGTTATTCTGAGGCTGTATTATGCAGAAAATTTCAGCAAGTAATCTTTATTTGAAACAGATTCTGGCTATGAAATTGAAGAAATTTAAGATGTATTTCCTGTTCACTACATAGAAAGTTCCAACTGCTAGAAAAACTATTCAGTACCTTATATAACTTTTTTCATTCAATTTTATGATATAGTTTCAAAAA
Organism: Emydocephalus ijimae; assembly: GCA_004319985.1. Classification (NCBI taxonomy): domain Eukaryota; kingdom Metazoa; phylum Chordata; class Lepidosauria; order Squamata; family Elapidae; genus Emydocephalus; species Emydocephalus ijimae. The sequence continues at coordinate 22,863 of BHEV01007123.1, read as the reverse complement.
AAGCCAGATTTTTTTCCACCCCTTAAAAGTTAAGGCAGTTGAAAATGTTATATGAACCTATTAATTTGCAACTGAGATTGTGTATTTTCAGTGTTTCACAGGAAAATCAATCACTGAATAGATTTAGAACTATTTGAAAACAATTGTTATGGCTGAAAAGTAGCATGTGCCAAATCCAGTGTCATCTTCTATACAGTCATGCAGAAGTAATGCAGAATAGTAATGCAGAAGGAATTTGTATATTACAAAATATGCAATATTAAGGATATTTTTTTCTTTTTGCCTCATGAGTTTTACAAAAACAAGACAGGAATCTCTTGAAGGAGGCATGATAAAATCTTTCCAGATGGTTTGAACTCCACCCTTTTACATGGATATGCTTCTTTATCTTTTAGTAACCAGTAAAAAGTTGCAGTCTAAGTATTGTAGTGCAGCATCCCTGACCCTATCAGATAACAATGGTACTTCAGTATGTCACTGCTTCAAAGCCCATCAAATTTGGTATTCAGTGCATTTTGATGCAAAAATGTTGTCCAGAATTCATTGTTTGTTTGGTGCTCAATGCACTGCAATAGGAAAAGGGGGACAGCTGCAAAGAATGGACAGGAAGTCAACCATACTGGGAAGATTGTTGACGAAGTCCAGCTGCGCCTTTTCAAAAAGCATCTCTGGGACAACCATGACCCAGATAATTGAGAATCTCTACAATCAGAGAACCAAGGTACAACCCAGAATGAGGGCAGATTGCAAAATGACTTGAGGATTTGTCACCTGTGGTAAGTATTGATGGCTGGATATTGAGATCACTCTCAGTGTTCCCACCACCCCTGAGAATGGCCTACCTTCAGTTTCTCACCATAGCTACCCTACCCATCAGAATCCCAGCTCACTTTCCTTACCAATTCCCATCCCCAGTTCCTGCATTCAGGTCAGAACACTGGCATCCTTTCTTAATTACCATCTATCACACAAACACAAAACATACCCCCAAACTGTAGCCTCCCAGCCTCTTCCAAAGTTCTACCTGTACCGAATCCCCCCCCCACACTTCCTTTCTAGGTGATAAGGCAATTATATACCCAGACAAAGAGTAATTTGGGAAGATCTCCTAGCAGAGAGGCCCAACAGAGAGACACTCAGATTCCAGTCCACTGAATGATAAGTTGGGATTTTTAGAGGTATACAAGAAAATAAATACTTTGAATTCCTTTCCAGAAAATTATACATGAAATACAACACAGTGGCCTTCAACAGAAATGGGTATTTGCCAGCTTGGGAGGCAATTTTTAAAAAATATTTCTAAAAATATTTTGTTGGGCAAATTGAGTACTCATTAGAACAGAAAGGGAGAATACAAATCAAATCAAATCAATTACAGTTAAATTTTTGATGGCATATGAAGAATTGAGTCTCACTATCCCCTGCAGCCTCTCCTGGATATTATCCTCGACATTAACTCCTGGACATTATAAAAATCCTCAAGAGAAAAAAAAACTACCTTGAAAATGTTCTATCTTGCAGATCTGTAGTTGCAGAAATTTTTTAGCACACTATAACTGGCTAAAATTCATCCTGATCTGGTCCTTAAGTTTAATTTATTAAAGCAGAAATAATATTCAACTTTTTAAAACTCTTGACCAAATAAAATAAAGGGTGGTAAATGACATGATGAGATTCAATCATAAAAGAAGCCAAGAATACAACTGAGATGTCTACCATCAAGAGAAGTATGAATACAAAGGGCAGTATAACAAACAGTCATGTTCAAAAGGAGTCTGTTTGTGGATGAATCCTGACAAAAACAAAACTGTAGAAGACAGAGGACAGGGAGCATATGAAGAAACTGAAGAGACTAGAGTAAGAGAGAGGAATCATTTTGGATAGAATATGGATGTAGAAAAGAAAAACAGATACTTGAAAGTTGTTCTAGATTTCATCAACTTCTTATTCAGAAAACATTAGATCATGGGGAGGAAGAGAATTAAGCTACATGTGAAAAAAGGAAACAGTGAGGACACAGGCATAATAACTACCAAGACCCTCCCACCTTGCACAATTCTTTGCTACTTTCCATATTCAAAGCAAAATGTTATATGAAATACACACATTTATGTTGAAAGAGCTGCAAAATTCTGCCTCTCCCCAATGGGGAATCCTGGTTAACCTTATATAAAATGTACTTAACAAAAATATCATTTTGGTTAAGACAAAAAGCACTCCTATTAATAATTGTTAGATTTTAAACAAATATTTCCAATAGAGTTCATGATAATTTATTCAAAAAGCAAGAGAAAATACAGTTGAATGTCATGCAACACATCAGACGAAGAAATATGATTAGGATTGTTGTACTAGTTACAGTATAGTTTAGTCCATACAAAAAGAGGTTATACAAAGAAAATAAATATTTTGAATTCCTTTCCAGAAAATTATATATTTTAGATTTGATATGCTTTAAAAGGACATTGAAGTATTATTTAGAATTCACAAAAGAACCATTTCTTTTAAATTTACTAAGCAAAACACAATTTCACAGTTTTACTACAGAAGATTTCTATGGAGTATGCTGATCTTTTATTCAATTAACAAAACATTGGTTTGGTAAACATTTGTGAGCAGCTAGCAATTTTTCATTTTTTACCTGGAGTGCACAAATTATTTAAAAGAGGGCAAGTTTGGCACTTTTATACTGATGTCACCAATATTAATATTTCTTGGGATCTCAGGAAGATTCATATTCTTTACAGCTGATACAGCCCGGGCTGGGGCTCCTGCTAAACCAGCCTGTATACAGAAGAAAAAGATACCACTAAGATGGCGTCCATTATAATTAACAGTGAAGCATTACAATAAATTATAAAGACACGAATATTAAATATTAGAAAAACCAGGTGATATTTTGGATTGGAATGAAATGGAAAATTCTGAAATAGTCATCTGGAAAGGGGAAGTGGAAGCAGTTCACACAAAATCTAAAATATGGTTAATATGTGCAATGGCAACAATGAAAAATTAACATGTCTGTAAAATAATCAGTTTGAGGTTAATTAACATTAAAGCTCATGCTAGCTTTGATTTTTACTGTTTCTAGGTATTGTACCATATACAGTAAATAACTTGGACCAGTTTTCTAATCCTTGCAAATGGTAAAATTGATAATTACACTTCAGTATTGATAACATTCTTACAATATTAGATTTTAATCAAATTTTCAACATTATACAAAAATAAATTTTTCACATGATTTTAACCAGCTGGGTGTTTAGCTTCAAGGTTCAGAAAAACCCACTAATTTGATCTAAATCTGTTCTAAGTACATTTAGAAATATGGATGCTAAACCATGATCTAATGAAATCCCTCACACATGGTGCTATCCTTTGCAAACTGCAGATATGTATAGCAAATTATTCCTGAACAAAACCTTAGTAGAACCACAATCAAAATAAGGTCATTTTTCCCCATGCAGGAAAATAAAATTATTTTCTACATAAAGTATGATTAATTTTAAAGAATGTTGTTTCAATTCAAATTCATTTTATTATTTCATCTAATACTTAGGCTTTAAGCCTTTGTTTTACTGTAAGAGGTAATATAAAAATAGTAGTGCTATAGTATAAAACTGTCGTATACTGTTATCAGAATTCCTCAAATATTTGCAAGAGAACACTTCAAAATTGAATACATACTAAAACAAAATAAATGAAACTTTCCAAAGATGTTTAACAATTTGAAATTCCAAATACCATCTGACTATATTTATACATATTTTTACAATATTGAGATAATTATAAGGTATTTTAATATTGAGACATTATATGCCCTGGACTAACTTATATGAATAGTAAAGTACTTACAATTCATGTCTTTTATGACATTAAGCCTTTCTACATTTGCTTGGAACTTTGACATTCCGACACATAGAAAATCTTTCTTAGACTCCAAAAGCAGCTTTAGTTAGGGCTTTCTAGAAAAAAGCACTACTGTTTGTTGGCTATGATTAACACTTGCTAATATATTTCACTACCATTTTTTAAATAAATGCTCCCTGGCAAAAATTTTAATTTACAATGTATATCACACTTGCATAAGTTTTCTATCTATCTATGCATCTGATTATTTCATTTCCCAGCATTTACTTACTTTAAATATAAGTAATCTAAATTTATTTTAGATCAATCTTTTCTTTTTATGAAGAAAAAAAATGAAATGCTAACAGATCATAACATTGTTATAACCATGTTTGCGTGAACATAAGACATGCCAAGTTCAATTAATTATTCCTAGGATTTGGGCCATTAATTCAGAATTTTTCATTAGCTGCCATTATTTTTTTTTCTCCAAAAGTTCAGTTTGGTCAAGAATATTTAATCTTAACAGTATTTGCAAAATTAATAAACAGGATTATTTAGCAATACGTTTAAATAGAGGTTAACATAATCTTGTGTAGAAAAACATAATTGCCTTGTTTTCCCAGGAAAATGCAATATCTGCTTTTTCAACAGCTGGAACTTCCAATTTTGTATTTTTGCAACCAAGTGAAAAGCTCACCAGTGTCAAGCATACAAATATTTCCCTTTAATATCCATCCCATTTTTAATAGTTTTAATAGACCTAAAACAATTTGATGTTCCTTCACAGTGCAAAATAACAATGCTTGTAAAGATTCTTTGAACATTTTGTTTCTCTTAGTGCGTTTCCAAATACCAGAGAACTGTTTTGTTTTTTAAAGTAGACCTAAAACAATTTGATATTCCTTCACAGTGCAAAATAACATTGTTTTATAAAGATTATTTAAACATTTTGTTTCTCTTGGTGCATTTCCAAATACCAGAGAACGTTTTTTTTTTTTTTAAGGAAAAATAGTTTACACTCATTCTGGCACATACTTTCTTTAAGCAAGGAAAATGTGTGCATCTATATCTACTTAAATAAAACATATTTAGAAACAGTTCGTATGAACTAGGATTCCTGTCAGATATTAAAGATATTGATAGACAACATTAAATAGGATTTCCATGGCAAGAATTTGGTAGGTAGGTATTACTATAAATGGGGCAAACCACTTCAATTTTGGTTCACTGAACTGACAGCTGCCTTTATCCACCACCACAAATTAAAGTTTGAACTAAAAATCACACTATACTTCTAAGACATAGTGAACTGTTCTGGAGTTATAATTACAGTAAGCAAAAAATCTACCAATGATGCATAGCTATAGGCAATTGTGTTACACATGCATTTCTTTTCATGGGCCCATCCAATTAACATGGAAAGAAATAAAAGAGATGAGGAATATAACATTTAAAAAAAACAATCTTCTTCCATCACCCAGCTCATGATTATCGACTCCCTTTCTAGCTAAGTTCTATTTTGAGAGCTAGAAAGAAAGACAAAAAATTATAGCAATTGACAAAGGGATTCAACATTCCTCATCTTAGCAGTTGAACTTGAATGCATCATTTAGACATTTTCTTCCATGTATTAGAAATGTTATAAAATATTCCATGGAGTTTCACAAATTACATCATAAACAAGTTTCTGATGGGCACATTTTTGTGATTCTAATTACCCAATAAGTAAAAACCAATCTGAATCTTAAACCTAAGGCATTGCTGATAATCTCATTATGAGCACAACTATTCCAGCATGCCCACATGGTATTAGAAATATAGTGTGAATGTATATATAGCTAAAATTACAACTAATCAAATGACATTTGCCCAGCTGCTTTGTAATCTCGACTTAAATAACCACAAAAGTTTGATTTGTACTTCAAAATTCAATGGTAACTGAAAGACATAGGGTTGATTCTATTACAATATTCCCAGTAAGGGCATGGACAAGGGGTGACTGATTTCCTTTCCTATTCTTTGAAAACGTTCACAGATGGTAGCCTCTTAGTTTTGGCAAGTTTCTTCCATTTATTTAGCTAATCAATCATCAGCATGATCTCTAACCCAATCAAACAGGAAGATTCCCCCAGGCGTCAAAAAGTGTGTCTTTTCAGAGCTTAATTATGAAATGAGAGCTGAGAAAGTCACCTCTTGTCTCTTTGACTTTTACTGATATTTGTCTGAATCAAAACTATAACAAGTTGCCTTCAGTGATGCTTGTAATCACAAATTACAGACTGAGCACTCTTCCATGTTAAAAAGGCAGCACTAGTAATAATACATTTAACCCAGTAACACATGTGGGAAAGTCTTTCTAGTTACAAAAACTGACATTTAGCAATGCAAAGCATATTTTAGATTCCTTTCAGGACACTATTTAGTAATATGGAAGTTGTATATTGTATTTCTTTTTTATACAGCACATTACATTGACACATAAGTGCTTAGCTTTATTGTTTGCTGAAATCATAATTATCCTCCAAATGACAGAATTGTAACAACTCTATTCCAAGTTTTTTTTACAAGATAAATGGATAGATCAACCTCCCAAGTGTGCTTGTTAAAAAAGGCAGATCCTTTTATATGCACTATTTTTTAAATTCATTTCTCCAACATATTTTATAGCAGGTATTATAACTTCATGTTTTCTATCAACCCTTCTTCCCAGAACAAGTATGATTCAAAGCAGCAGGGTTATGAATAAGATGGAAGGATGCAGTACAGAATATAAAAGTATGATCATGTTCTCTTCTCATGAGGTTAAATAAATGAACAGAATTAGAGAAAAAACAAAATGAAGTCTGCAAGTATATCAAAATGCCAAACAGATAGAACACTTACACATACTCTTAGAAATTTCAAGCACTTGGATCACAGCGATAGTAATGGATGGACATGAATTTTTTTAAAAAATTTGATTTATCTCCTTTTAAGTTGCCAGACCCAAAAATAAAAACAGAATGCATATAAGCAAAAAAATAAAAGAGCAGTATTACATAAAAATAAAGAAAGAACTCTTATCTTGAATATATTTACAGAATAAAAAATGGACTGGTTGGAACACTCTTAACTATACTTTATTTATCGGAGGATCTAAAAGTATATTTTAATTTTGGGCACTTTTAGCATGAACATGGGATATTGTGAAGCATACAAACTTTAATTGAAAATAGATACCTAGTTACATGATTTTTTTATGATCATAGGAGAAAATTATACAAAAATGTTTAGCTATTAAACGATATATAACATTTTCCTACAAAGTGATATAAATAAATATACTGTTTTAGGATTTTATATGCCACTGATTAAGATTATATCTGGCAATTAGCATGGACTGAGCTTTAAATGCTTTCTTATTTCAGCATTCTCTCATTTGTTAGCAAATGTGATAACACTTCCTTAGGAACAACTAGCCATAGTAAATCTTAACCAAATCAAAATGTATTGTCACTAATTTCTCAAAGCCCTAAAATGTTTTTCTCTTTTAAATATTATTCTTGTATTTAATTTCTTCAGATTTTGATTTTCAAAATGGATATCTAATTTACAATATTCATTGTTAAATAGTATTTGTATTTTTCTAACAAAAGTTCTCAAAGAGAAAAAGAGCTTATGTAAAAACAGTATTTAAACCACAGTTGTTACTATGGCTGTCTAGTTAGATACATATAATTATTATTGGAGCTATCAAATTGTGTACATGTGTAATGCAACATAGAAGCTTTATATAGGAGCAGATATTGAGAGGGCTTGAAGGATGCTAATTGCATTTTGTCACATTAATGGTAATGGCTTAAAAATACAAAATTCACTTCAAAGCCATTACCTGCTATAAATTCCCTAGCATTATTGTGTGCTTTTAAAAATTGGGAGAAATTTTTTTTTACCATCAACCCTAACATAGAACATCCTGTGAAAACTGAGGATTTTAGCTTTTTAAAAAATCTAATTCTTCACATCTTTTTTGCTATAATCCAATGCAAAACCTTATAAATTGCTCCTATTAGGGCGAGTCCCTGGAAAAGAGGTGGTGGCGGTAAGGATGGGGCAAAGAAATAAAATGTTTATTCATAGAATGAATTTAGATGTCTTTCATTTGAACAAGGGGACCATTATATTCAATTCTTCAAAAATATTTATGTCTAACAACTGATTAATCTTAAAATTTAAAACCTAACATGTGCATTCTCAGTAAGGATTAGAAATATCAACAGTTCTAAATAAATATTAAAGTATCGATGGTGACTAACATTTGATGAACTTCCACAATTTTTCCCTTTTAGAACATGAAATCTCAATGGCTGGCCTCAGTTTTAAGTGATATATCAAAGGTATTAAAATTATAGTAAAGCATAGCCAAAGCTTCTATTCATCCAGGATTTGAAATCAGCTTAAAATTTTATTTTCACATCTTTGTTTTTTTTTAAAGAACAGATATAGTCTAATGGATATTAATCTAATTATAGACATAATATATAATTATGGTTAAGACAGATGCTTGGATATTCTAGAAAGAAACAAAAGGCATGGAAGAATAGAGTGGACATGACAGCTTTCTGATTTCTGACTAGCTGATTATAATCAAGCAATTGGGAACACCATATCTATACCAAATTAATTAGATGTTAAATTGTTAATGATGAGGGCATACAAATGATAAAATTACATTTGAAAGATAAAAATTTGAAAGCTGAACACTAATGGAAGGAGAAAACAAAAGTAAAAATATATGAAGTTAATGACAATCTATTAAATACACTACAGCAATAAAAGATGAAGGAAACCAGCACAAAAAGTGGGCTACAAAGACTAATATGGGTTTATCAACACATAATTTTTGAGTCTGGCCTAATTTATCAATTGCCTTTGACATCATTTTGCTTTCCCTTATTTTAAAGCAGCACATTTTTTTCTGAAAATTAGCAATACCTGTATCTACCTGTCCTGTCTGGGAGACTGAAAGATAAAGGTCTGTAAAGAGAAGAATGGAAAGAACTAGAAAAGATCAGGTGGTTTGAAAAAATGAGGACTGACTTAAAACGACCAAATTCACACCCAGCTGAAGACTACAGAAAAAACACAAGAATATCAATTCTTCCAGGGAACACCTTCCATGTCACTGATAGTGCCTGACACTTATCCCAAATCTTCCCTTTTATTAAAGTCTAAAGCTTTATTAATTTGGCTTATTTTTCTTTTGCAAAAAGGGTATCAAAAATGGACAAGTAAATTATCTTGTTAAGAGAAGCAAAAAAATACTTCTGCCGTTGACATATGTTGGGAAAGCAAGACCTTCATTTCTTTGTAAACAGTTAGTTGTCTACTCGTTTATTTTAAAGCAAGGACAAATTTTGAACAAATTATCTAGGATTATTAGCTAGATTATGAAGTGAAGCCCAGCTGTCTAAAAGTACAGCAAAAGTGACACTGCTATTGAATGTATTTGAAAAAATGGTATTTGAGTATCAACTAGAAATAATAGGGTCATGACTTAGTTTCAAAGACCCACATGCAGTATTTTGTACATATATCAGGACTCAACTCAATCCCAAAAAGTCATTCCACTTATACTTCAGGATAGTATACAGTGCAGTTGTGGAATAGGGAAGGAATCAGTAATATGACCACATAGTGTGCAAGCAGAAGGGCTATTTTGGATCAAAGGCCAAAGATTAGGAGAGGGCACAAAAACAACAGTATCTTCTCCAAAGTAAATACCAAGGAGGTGTTAAAGGTTTTTTTACTTCATTCAGATATATTGCCTTTTTTTCATTATTGATTTATTTTGCTCTGTAATAAGCACTGATAGAAAGTAAAAGTAGTGAAGTACCTGTCAAGTTTTATTTGCATACACAGAAAACAATTAATCATTCAGTGAGGCAACAGAAATTAAGATTAACCTGGCCACTATACTGAAATACTTCATTATTTAAAACTTAGGAACAGGTTAATCCCTTAAAACATAATTTAATAAATAGGAACACATTTATATTTACTAAAACTGCACTTCAAAAAAGAATGAAGAGCTCATTTATCTCTTGAACCACTCAAAAGAAATTACTGTATATTTAGACAAGTCTGATTCCAATTTTATTATACCTTTATTAAGTTTTTGCCGCAGCATATAACCTACCATAGCATAGGTATGCAAATTTCTGTGCTTCTCAGTCAGTGCTGCACAGCTCTTTAGCTAGAAAATTTCTCAAATAAAAATACTGATAAAAATGCAACCAAATGTTGAATAGAGATTTTATGAATTTTCAAAGCAAATTTATTTGAAAATAGTTTCTCAATTGGGATACCTTTTTTATATGTGCAGTGTATGATATATATTTTAATTATAAAGAGATAGAAAATACTGTACATGTCATACCTATTTGTATATCACAATATTTATGTATCTGTTTCTATATTACAAATTTACCCAAAAGGAAGTCAACCCTGGGTCAACCTAATTGAAACTAATCCTGGAAATTGTCTACCTCCCTACTGCCCCATTAAATATTTACATATAACACATATATTTGCTTTTCTCTTTCTCTCTCCTTCAGTATATAAAATTGATAGATACCTGCATATGCATATATACGCATATGCTTTCTCTCACACACATAACACATGTCCTTCTTTCTTTCCAGCAGAAATAGCAAATAAAGTAGCAGAAATGCAAATAAAAGAAAGTGCAAGACAAAACAGAATGTAGAGGAAGCAATGGAAAGCAGCTGAACCAGGGAAAGAAAGAAAAACACAATTTACAGAAAACTCATCTGATATTTTGCACTGTGCTCAGCAAGCACAAATCTTGTGCATGCTTATTCTGTAGCGAGTGAAACTCAAACCAATATTCACTCTCAAACAGGAAAACAGGACTTTTAAAAATCAGTATGAAATCCAGTAACACTCGATTTCTTTTTAGTAGCTTCCACAGCAAACTGTGATAATGCTACAATCATGATTTACACACACTGACATCAGATAAATAGCACAACCCATCCTTGATGTCAGGGCACGTACATAAGTTGCAGCATTTGTATGATGATGACATATTTGTTTTGTCATTTATCTCCTCCTCCCCGCCACCCACATTTTTGCACAAGATATGGGAAGGCATTCTAGCTGTTTCATCTTCTTGCCCTTCACTAGAGATAAGTTGCCATAGCAAGATAAAAGGAAGAAGAATTCAAACCATCCATTATGCCTGCCTTACCAAGAGTCAGGAGAGAATAAAAATGTTCCAAGACCACAATTAGAAAGTAGCTTGCCTAAAGCTGACCTTGACTAGTTTAAGTAGCTGGCATTGTAGATGGAAAACATTCATGGCCTCTGCATTTTTCTGAAGATAGGCAAAAGCAGTGGATACCAGCTTTTCTCAATCTCCTGCCTCTCTGTTCTAGCAATTCCCTTGGATTATTTGCAGACCGCTACCGAGTTTCTTCCTTTTGGGTAAATATGATGTAAAACTAGGTCAAATTAGAAAATAAGGCTTAACCAAAAGTGTTTGTCACTGAAACTCAGATATCTGCAATCTTGGCAGGTTTTCTTTTGCAAGCAAATAGCCATGACAGAGCAGGTAGAGAAACATAGTTCTGGGGCAGATGGAAACTTCTCTCCACAGGGTTGCTAAAGAGTAAATAAAGTTACTGAGAGGCAAAAGAATAGAAAATTTATTTAATGTTTAATTTACTTTGATATTAGGAGTTTATGATGTTATGGTTCTTTTGATATGTCCATTTTGTGGAAAGAAAATCAGTAGTTTTATTGATTATTTAACAAATGTTTTTACTTAGCTCTATATTGCACTATTCTTCAAAAAATTGAAAGTAATGCAATGATAACACGACATTTATCATTTTTAGGATTAGTTAAGGTTTTTAATTGTGTGTTCAATTTTTTTAGACGCACGTGCTCATCTTATTAACATTTTTAATTTGTTAATAATATACCATTTAACAAAGCACTCTAAATAGGGTTTTCTCATTTTTTTTTGCTCTGAAGGCTTATCTGGAACATAGAGAACATATTATGGGCACTTTCAAAAGTGACCTGTCAAAGCTTTTTCAGATTTGGCTTTAAGATGTAAACTTCAACTCCCAGAATTCCCCAACTAGTGCTAGCTGGGGGATTGTGGAATTTGAAGTCCACTGGTCTTAAAGTTGCCAAATTTGAAAAACTGGTCTGAACTATACAACATACTAGCTTCTCATTTATTCTTTTAATTAAATGTATCTAAAAACATTAATATCAAATTGTGCACAGCACAACAAAAATGTGGTACACAACAAAAATGTATCTACAAGTACACTATGATTATCATGGTTATTATGGTTATCATCATCTTAAACAAGCTTTAAGAGTCAAAAGCCTTGACTGAAGGAAGCTCAGAAATATTTCTATAGATAAATAAATGCAAATGGGAATCTGATAGAATAAAAATGAAATGTTCAGCTATTTAAACATTCAACAAAGGCTTTATCATGCCACATTTTAAATGCTAATTTGTAGCAATCAAAATAGCCAAGTATTAACAAGTAGATGACTACTTTGTATCATGCAACTGTATGATCATGCTCCAACTGGCTTTACCGTCTTTCATTCTTACCTCAGATTTTTCCAGTTTATTTTGAGCATCAATCTGGGTGACTATTTCATTCATGTTGGTCTCCAAAACCATTCCACCCATCACCATTTCAGCCAGGATATTATGAACCTAAAAAGAACATCCAATAAACAATGGTTGCACAGATTATATCAATCCATCAATAATACAGTTGTATTTTATTATGTTTTTTAAAAGTATGATTATCTTAACATAAATCAACTTTTCCAATATAATATTTGTAATAGATTAAATATACATTCCTTTCATCAGATGTACAAGTACAGTGTAGTACCAAGAATATTCAAATTCATATCCACACTTGCCTATGAAAAATCATTGGATGACTTTGGGACAGCCACTTGAAATCAACCTAACCTTGATTGCTGATGTGAGAGGTAGGGGGAATAGAGGAGTATTATACATACCTCTTGAATTCCTAGAAGAAAAGTGGAATATAAATCTAATGAAAAGAATTTTATTGAAATCTAAACTTCTAATTGCTACATCAAGTAAAATAGATTTTAAAAAAAATTATATTCTAGTTTGTCAAGTTTTCATACCATGTGCTAAACATTTGACCAGTACAGGCAAAATAAAATGAGGGATACTACAAACATCCTTTTAAAATATTTTGATGCAATTCAAGGAACATTTGTTTATGTAGGGGTAGATAAAAACCATATAGTTAGAAGCTTCTGGCTTGCTACATTGTATGACCAATTTATTACTTTATTTTGACTTGGTCTACTTTTAAAGTTTTTTTCTTATGGATAATGTATTGCTTTAGCTATGATTTCATCAAGTTATTAAGATAATACTGAAATATGGCTGCCTTGATAAAAGTTATTCATGAAAGAAGGCACAAATGTGTAACAAATGGCTCTGCCAGTTCCACTGTCACTGCCATGCTGTCACCAAGCAGCTGATGGGTGCACTAAATGTCACAGCTCAGCTCTACTCTCAGCTCTACAGTAATTTACAAAATTCCTGAAAATGTTAACAAACGGTTCTCACAAACAGGTACAAGCTGACATCAGAATACCACTATTTTCCCTTGGATGACTAAACCAATCTGTCCTAATCTGGGTGACTTTTTGACATGAGGACTTCTCAGAATTCCCCAACAATCAAATGCTAAAAAATTTTGGGATTAAAATCCACATATTGGGAGACTACAAAGGTTATGAAAGCCTGTGCTGAGTTAACAGAAAAGATCTGCAGGATAGGTAGAGTTTTAGTTATCTAAATTGTATAATCCACCTGGACACAGTTAAATTATAGCTGACTGTAGAAATTTCAATATAAAAGGAAAACCACAACATTCTAATTAGTTGAAAACAGAGACAGCAACATACTATTCCAAATATAGTACTGTATGTGGAAGAACAATCATTATTTTTGATTTATTTACAGCATAGTTTTCTGAATCTTGAATTTAGAACATAATATTCAAGAGGCTGATTTCAAATAGAGCATGCAAGGATTCCATTATTAATAACTAGAATGTATTGTATGTAATCATTTTATACTTCTTTGTAAAGGAATTCCACAGAATTCCACAAATGTTATTTAATGTTTCAGTAAACTAAAAATTACTACCATATCTTTAATCGAAATTTGAAAAAAAGGTATCTGACAGAAGCAGAAACATCTGGCAGAAACAAATGTTTCTTGTCAGAATATTGTGACTTTATATTACCGAATTTCACCACAGTACCTTATCCACATGGAAAATTAAATCCAGTTCACAGACATTTTCAAAACACTTGTCTAAAGTTTCTACAAAAACCTGTAAAGGAAAAAAATAAAGAGTCAAAGATGAATAGCAACTCAACCTCAACTTTAAGAACAAACATGGAAATCAAGTACTGTACTGTTTACTATAAAGAATTCAGGAAGTCAAATATATCTATATGCCTTGTCTCTTGGAAGATCTCAGAAACATTACAGATAGTCCTTGTTTATTAACTGCAATTCAGACTGGCAGTTTTGTTGCAAAGCGACATAGTGGTAAACTGAAAAAAATCACGACCTCACCAATTTATTATGGCAGTCCTGGTAGCGGTTATGCACGACGTCATGTGATCATCTCTTGCAACTCCCTGCTGGCTTTCCCATTGACTTTGCTTGTCAGAAGCCTATGGTGAAGCTTGTAAACAGCAATCATGTGACTGTGAGACATTGTGACTGTCATAATTGTACAGAAGTTGCCAAATGCCTGAATTGCAATCACATGACTGTGTGGATGCTGTGATGGCTACAACTTCAAGGATTGGTCATAAACCATCCTGTTCAGCACTGTCTTAACTTTGAACATTGCTGCATAAATGGTCATTAAGGAAGGACTACCTGTAAAGAGATCAAATTTCATTAACATAATGATCTAGCACTTACATAGAAATGTAAGCTCCTGTATTTCATTCTAATTCCTATTTTAAAAATGCAAAAGGCCTCAATTATTGCCTAAAAACATTTTCGTCTACTACTAACATTAATCTCAACTGGATCTATAAGAATTAGGCTACTAATCTATATAGGGTAATTTTGTAGTAGAAAATTAGCATCATTTTATTGCTGCCATTTAGGAGCAATAACCTACTGCTACAAACATCCAAAAAAAGCTGGTTTATATTTTTATAAAACCAGAAACTTAATTTGTACCAAAAAGGCCACTGTTAAAAATATGGCATATACTGAATGTATGGTATCAGTATATATACATATATTCTAAAAAAAAAACCCTCAGATGTTTGCTTTCAACTTCATTTCAATTTGACCAAAGATAACACCAGCTGTTCTTTGCTTGCTCACTTTTCATCTGTGCATTTCTAATCTTATTGTATTAGGTTGTTGCTTTTTCGGTCAGACTAGCATTATCTTAACTTTTTAATTAGCAATATGGCTAGAAAATTAATTACAGCCTGATATCAAGCATTTCTAACTATACTTAGGCACTCTTATTATAACTGTAAGCATAAAATTGGATTGGAAACTTTCCCAGCAAAATATGGTGGACATTATTTCAGCTATGGCATAAATTTGACCCATCTGTTTAGGAATAGAGTTTGTTAAGAGTTGAACTCATATTTTGTTTTGAAACAACGCTATTCCCTTTGTTTACATAAAAGGATTTATGGTTGCCAATGCAATTAGTGATTCTTCTTCCTTCAGCACTCACCAACCTACAAGACCAATTTTGAACATTGCTCGAAGTTAAAAATGTAGAAACTAACATGCTACAAAATACCAGTGTCAGGCATATTTTTATTTTGAAGAAAGTCTCTGGGTTCCATTCACTTTTAGCTTCACCAACCTAAAAAGGAAACTACTTTGTTATTGTTGGAAAAAAAACAGCATTTTAGTTGTAGTACTTACGAGCATCACTACTTATTGCCACTCAGACATATATGAAGCAATTTTAATTTTAATCCAAGTTTTTTTCCCATTATAAAGAAATACTATCACTCTATATCTCCATTCTGCATCATGTAGCAAAGTCAAACACACATTTCTAATCCACAAGATGTACAGTATGCATTACATTTCTGACTTCCTCTCTCTTTATTACATATATATGCTAGACAATCTGGGCTTGTTCAATTTAACTATATGGCCACAGCTTTCTTGTGCAATCTAAAACAGAAATGAAGGCTTGCAAATTCTTTTTTGTAGTACGAGAGCAAGGGTCTTCAAGCTTGGCAAGTTTAAGACTTGTGGACTTCAACTCCCAGAATTCCTACGCTAATATGACTGGAGGAGAAGTTCTGGGAGTTGAAGTCCACAAGTCTTAAAATTGTCAGGTTTGAAGACTCCTGTACGAGAGGATTGAAAAAACATTAATTTTACCTAATTTTCATGGTAAAACAGCCTATTCATCAATCCATATTTTAAAAATCATGTTACAATATTTGTAGTGATTTCCGCAGATGAATCCTTGTTAGAGAATGAGAAGGGCAACTTGTTTGTCAAAGACTTCAGACTTGGCCTGGAATTTTGGATTTGTAACCCAGACACCTTGACCATGATTGACACTTCTCAATCCCTTTATGAGACAAATATTTTTGCCAGATAGGAAAGCAAATTCAGAATTGGAAAAAAAAGGTTAAAAAGTCCAGTGGTGCTAGACATTTCTTCTAATGGAATATATAGAGCTCCTACTGAGTTTAGAATAGTATTTCTGTATATAAGCCCTTAACAAATGCATAGTTGCTGAGAATAAACTTTATTTGTAGCATTATGTTCCTGTCTCCAGTGCTTATTTCCTTCGCTCACCTCAAGATTATTCATTTACATCAATACCTCTCATTTTTGTTTGCTGGACAAGAGCCCCCATGTGGATTTTTGACTACTTATCTTTTTGATTATTTATGTCAGGGGTGTTAAACTCAAAACTTGCAGGCCAGATGCAGCCCGTGATGTGGTCAGATCTGGCCCGCAGGGCTGTCCTAGTCTATCCAATGCAAAGAGGAAAGATTGGGCCAGCGTGGCTTCAGCCCAGTCTACCCAGTGCAAAGAGGAAAGAACAGGCCAGCGTGGCTTCGGCCCAGTCTATCAAGTGTGAAGAGGAAAGATCAGGCCAGCATATCTTTGGCCTGGTCTACTCATTGAGAAGGGGAAAGATCAGGCCAGCATGGCTTCGGCCCAGTCTACCCAGTGTGAAGAGAAAACATGCCAGCAGTTTCGGGAGTGTCATTAAGACTGCCATGCCCATCTGGCTGGCCACACTCACCTAGTTGGCCAGACCAGCCCAATCCCCACGCCCCTGAAGTCAATCACAGTCCTGAAGTGGCCCACAATGAAATTGAGTTTGACATCCAATTTATGTCATCATGTACAAACTTTGCTTATCAAATCCTACCGTCAGGTTTCCACTATCTGTAAAGACACCTATTTGTTAAATACCAGAAATAGTATCCTATTTGTAATATGCACAACATATCACAATTTTAATTTTAGTGTATGGTAATTCTTTCAATTAGAAATCTGAGAAATGTAAGTATCATGCTTGCATAAATCTCTAATTTTGCTGTAATAATATCCTGCTTTCTCTTGCTTGTTAAACAGCACCAAAATTGCTGCACAGGTCTGTTTTCCCAAAAAATTAGAAAAATAAAAATCATTTGAGGAAATACTTTGCTCTGGATCTGCTTCCTGACGCTGTGCAGCAGATGCTTGAAGCAGTTGTCTTGATATCCTCCTGGGATCTTTTGAGTATCTGTGTGCATTTGCAAAAGACATTTCTGGGAACATGTATTTTGTGATGGCCTTAGAATAGCTGTGCATGTCATGTTTTTCCCAATAGTCTTGAAGGGAAATGCCACAAAAGACTCCAGTAACTTCTTATAAATATCTTCATTGTAGAAAAAGCTACAAAGTAATATGAAATAATTCCTTCAGCTGCTGTATATTAACAAGTTTTGTATATAGCAGGTTCAGTATCATATATTTGTACTTCTTTCTCCTATTCACCCTATGCAATGAGTTACAGGAGCTTCTCTTTGAGACAGGAAGCATAGATTCCACTTAGATAACAACCAGATCTAATTTTTTTAAAAAATCATCTGACCATGTAAAAATGGATTATCTCAGTGTTGTGGGTTTGAGTTGTTGCATTCTGGTGCAAGGAGCAGATTTAGAGTAAAACACATCATATTATAATGATGAGAGTATGTTACAAACATTCTAAGGCTAATGTCAAAATAGTTGCTTTTACTAATAAGAAAAGTTACACTAAGAGCCATTATGCCACCCTAAAAGTATTATTGTAATAGGATAAAATAAGACTATTCAAGCATCTGCACAACTAAGCATGTTAACTCTAATTCTACAAATCACAATGCATTACGTAGACAGCTTTTTAAAAACAGCAACAATGCACATAGAAAGACTGATGGAAAGCTAAGGCAAGGATATTAGGGAAATTAAAGCTACATAACTGCAAACATGAATGGAAGCCACTAAAAATATACACTTTGTAGTTTGTCAGTGAATCAAGGGACATTCATTTTCAAATCATCGCAATCAAAAAAGTAAATAAAATTAGACTCTAAGTTAGCACCTAGCTCCCTCTACTGCTTTATTCTGAAACCAACAGTTAACAAGTTTATACACAGTTGTGCTCATCAGTTTACATAACCTGGCAGAATTTATGATTTCTTGGCCATTTTTCAAAGAATATGAATGATAACACAAAATCTTTTCTTTCACTCATGGTTAGTAGTTGGCTGAAGCTATTTATTATCAGTCAACTTTGTTTACTCTTTTTAAATCATAATGACAACAAAAACTACCCAAATGACCCTGATCAGAAGTTTATATACCCTGGTGATTTTGGCCTGATAACATGCACACAGATTGGCACAAAGGTGTTTGAATGGCTCTTAAAGGTAACCATCCTCACGTGTGATCTGTTTTTTTGTAATTAGTGTGTGTGTGTATAAAAGGTCAATGAGTTTCTGGACTCCTGACAGACCCTTACATCTTTCATCTAGTGCTGCACTGTTTCTGGCTTCTGAGTCATGGAGAAAGTAAAAGAATTATCAAAGGATCTGCGGGAAAAGGCAGTTAAACTGTATAAAACAGGAAAGGGATATAAAAAGCTTTCGAAGAAATTGAGGATGCCAATCAAGCAGTGTTCAAACACTAATCAAGAGGTGGAAAATGAGGGGTTCTGTTGAAACCAAACCACGGTCAGGTAGACCAACTAAAATTTCAGCCCCATCTGCCAGGAAAATTGTTCAGGATGCAAAGAAGAACCCACATATAACTTCAGGTGAAATACAGGACTCTAAAAACACGTGGTGTGGCTGTTTCAAGATGCACAATAAGGAGGCACTGGAAGAAAGATGGGCTGCATGGTCGAGTCACTAGAAAAAAGCCATTACTACACAAATGCCACAGAGTATCCCACTTACAATACACCAAACAGCACAGAGACAAGCCTCAAACCTTCTGGCACAAAGTCATTTGGAGTGATGAGACCAAACCTGAGCTTTTTGGCCACAACCATAAATGCTACATTTGGAGAGGAGTCAACAAGGCCTATGATGAAAAGTACACCATTCCTACTGTGAAACACGGAGGTGGATCGCTGATGTTTTTGGGATGTGTGAGCTACAAAGGCACAGGAAATTTGGTCAGAATTGATGGCAAGATGAATGCAGTATGATTTAAATTGAGATTAAATAAATAAAATAGAATTAAGAGAGTGAAAAGAGGGAAGAAGACATATGGAAAATATAGAATGTTAAATAAGATATGAAATAGTATATAAGGTGAGCATGAATTGTCTGTACAAAAAGTTATAACCCGGGGTTAAGCCGCTTTCTAAAAAGAAGTTTTATGTTTTTATGTTATATATTTTGTTTGTTTATGTTTATCAAGGATTAATGATGTTGGATAAGAACATATGAAATAGTAATAATATGAAATATAGTAATACGAAATACATGAAAGTATAAGTTTAATGAATAAAATTGAACAGAAATGAAGGAAGAAACAGTGAGAAGTTGGAAAAGAGTAATAAGATATGAAGTTGAATATATAAGATGCATATTAAATTGTGTGTGGAAATGTGATAATTTAGAATTATGTTATACTTAAATGAGATGTTTTATTTATTTTGTTAAGCAGTTTTTAGAAAAGATGTTCTATGTTCTTATGTTTTATGTTTTGTTTGTCTGTGTATTGTCTTTGAAAATTAATAAATTTGTTTAAAAAAAAAAGAACTGGGGTGCATAAACTTTTGATCAGGGTCATTTGGGTAATTTCTTTTAAAAAGAGTAAACACAGTTGATTGATAATAAATGGCTTCAGCCAACCACTAACCATGAGTGAAAGAAAAGTTTTTGTGTTATCATTCATATTCTCTGAAAAATGGCCAAGAAATCATAAATTCTGCCAGGGTATGTAAACTTATGAGCACAACTGTACCTGGAAATTCTCACTTTGGAACATTCTTCAAGAATTTATTTTCAGATGAAGGGAGAAGGCGGAGTTTCATCTCGGCGATACAGCTGCAATCTCGGGGCTCCGAGATCGCAGCTGATATTTTCACCCCTGGTCGGTCCTAATGGACCTAAATCGTCCCGTAGAGACGGTGACTGTGAAGGGCACATTCCCTGGATCCCAGGGACAACACAAAGTCCCTGGTTTGATCCGGGAGAAGTCCTTTTGCTGGCGGTGGAGAGGCAGCCTCCATAGCTGCTGAAGTCGGGACAGCTCCGGATAAGAAGAGGCTGGAAGTGAAAGTGTGTCGGCTGGGTGAGAAACTTTTTTTTTTTTTTGTTAACTTGCTGAGTTTTGAAAGGACACTCTGAATATAAGAAGAAATCTGTGAGAACACTCTGAATATAAGAAGAAATCTGTGAGATTTTTTTTTTTGACAAAACTGTATGAGCGGCGGTTTTTAAAGGGATGTCAAATTGAGGCTTGGATTTTTTTTTCTTTTCCTTACTTTTTTGGGGGGGACTTCAGCGTGACTTTGTAGTTAATACTTTTTCTTTTTGCTTAATTTAAACTATGTTTTTCTGGCTGGGGGGGGAAGTGTATTAAGAAACTTTGTAACACTGCCAACTAGAGGCTTGAAAATATTTTATTTGAATTGGAGAACTCTGAAAAGACTACTTCTCAAGGACATTTCAATTTGATAAGATAGAGGGAGAGCGCAGAAGAATATTATTACAGGTGCTTTCCTGGACCCTTATCAACATTTCAACACTTGAGACTTGGCTTTGAAACTTTTAGAGAAGGAGTCATAATAAGAGCCTTGGACAAATAAACAAAGTGCAGTGTGTTTTCTTATCTTTTTTCAGTTGTGCACCCCTACTCACCAGCCTCTCTGTAAACTTTAATTCTACTAATATTCTTATTTTTGCTTTTTATTTTAAAGGGAAAGCCTCAGAATTTTTTTTTATTTTTCTTTTCTTCTCCTTTTTACTGGGATTTTTTTTTCTTTTTTGCTTGCTTTTTCCATATATTTTTGGACCACTCTGCTTTTTCTTTTTTATTATTGAGATTTCCCAATTGGATTAAGGTGTGAAGAACCTGAAGGAATTTTTTCTTTTTTTCCTTATTTTTTTTTCTTCCTAATTATTATTATTGGGCTTTTTTCTTCTTTCTATTTTTCATTTTTTATTGTGACTACTTCATAATTGGATTAGGGTCTAGAAGAACCTGAAGATTTTTCTTCTTCTTTTTCTCCTTTTTCCTTTTTGTCATCGGGTTTTTTATTATTGGATTTTTGCCATTTTGGATTATAATTGGCTATTCTACCAGTTGGATTAAAAGTTAAAAAGAATTTGAAGTCTTGAAGCATCAAAATGAGCAGGAAACCCGTATCTTCTGACTTTTCTACTTCTACCTCTGCCTCCCCATCAGCTGGAGGACAACGTTTAATTCAGACAATGTTGAAGCAAGATAAAGAACAAGAAAAAGTGACTTTACAGATGATTATGCAAGGAATCCAAGATCTCAAGATAAAAACAGGCACTATTGAACAAAGAACAGAGAAGACTGATGAAAAAGTGGAAAATATTCAACAAATGATGGTGAAGTATGAGGAGAGATTCCAAAAAATTGAGGAAGAAGGTAAACAAGGAGAGGAGAAGATTGCAAATATTGACAGCAGATCAACAGTGATTGAACAAGACAAAAGTGGGCTGTTGAGGTGGGAGATGGAGAGGTCAGAATTCTATCTCAGATTTCAAAATATAGAAGGAGAAAAAGGACAAAACTTGACTGCGATAATGATAGAAATTTTGGTGGATGCTTTGGAAATTACAGAGGAAAAGATGATGGATGGAGTAGATGAGGTATATCAAGTTTTTACTCGATATATATATATGCGATGAGAAATAAATTACCAAGAGAAGTCCATATTAGATTTACAAAAAAATCCATCAAAACACAAATATTACAAGCTGTAAGAGAGAAGACATTGAAATATAAAGGCAAAGAGATTGTGGTTTCAAAACAAATACCCAGAAGAGTGAGAGAGATGAGAAGAGAATATCGATTCCTGACCAAAATGCCATTGGAAAAGGAAGTGAATTATAGATGGCTGATTCCAGAAGGATTAATGTTTACGTGGCAAGAACAGAGATAAAGAATTGATTCAATTGAGAAAGCAAAACTTTTCCACGCAGAATTTTTTGGAAGGAGAGAAGAAGAGGCAGAGAAAGAGGTCTCATTAATTGAGTTTCAAGAGGAACAACTGGAGACTGAAAAAGAGGAAGGTGCAGTAGGTGGGCAGGTGGATAGTAAAGAACAGCGTGAAGTGAGATCGGCGAGAGCTGTTAGACCTAAATATAAAGCATAATCATGGAAGAAAAAAAATTGATTACAAT
Source organism: Emydocephalus ijimae (assembly GCA_004319985.1). NCBI lineage: Eukaryota > Metazoa > Chordata > Lepidosauria > Squamata > Elapidae > Emydocephalus > Emydocephalus ijimae. The sequence goes on along the minus strand of BHEV01007123.1, from coordinate 21 downwards.
GAATATAAATGGACTCAATTC
>BHEV01007119.1:0-11741 GCA_004319985.1 Emydocephalus ijimae | reverse complement strand
ATAATGGAAAGAGGTTTTATGTATTTAATGGTTAATGATGGTTTGTTTGTCTTTAAAATCAATAAAATTTGTTTATAAAAACAAAACAAAACATTCAATATGCCTGCCACATCAATTTAATTGAATACAGATTCAAATGGCATTAATAGAATATCAACATAAATATATTTGCTAACATTTATTCTGCAACATGCTTAATTTGAATTTTAACATGGCTAAATCTCTACATTAATTGATGTTTAAACTATAATGTACATTTTGTAGAAAAATGTCAATGATTGCTGCATAATTGATAAAACAACAACTAATGAGAGTGTCAAGTTGTCATATCATATTGAACAAAAGCAAATACATGTCATGCTTGCAGTTGAAAACATGCAAGACAGCGCAAAGTTGAAATTTCTTCACTCCACTGAGAATAACATGTGAATGCATGGTACACTAAGTTTTGTGATTTACCTAAATATCCAAACGTGTAAACCAACCATACCTGTGTTCAGTTTGAATTGGCATAAGTGAAATTTCCTTTTGAAAATATTTGCACAATTGTTTTGTGATTCAATATTTTTTACAAAGAGTATATAGACTTCTGTAGAAAAATGCAAAAGCATAAAGTACCAAGTATAGAATAAGTCATCATTCTACCACTACCCATTTCTATAGTTACAGTAGATTAAATGGAAATTCAATGCAGATTAAGAAATACCAGAAACAAATTGAATCAATAAATAAAACAAGCAAAAAGAAACCAATTTTCATCACCAAAATCCAGTGTTATAATTGCAAACAATTAGCAATTGTTTGGTATAGAATTAACATTACTGAAGTAAAAACAAATGACTTCAAAAGAGATGAATCTGGAAAGAAGCAAAATTACCAAAGGAAATACTATTTACATTCATGATAACAAAAGACTTGGATCATTTACAGTATTATGGATGATAGTTACTATGGGGTTTAAAGTAGCTGAAATTTATATGCACTTTGTGTAAAATAAATGTGTCTGTGTATGTGTCCAAGTGCACTATTGAGTCAATGGCTTGTTCCCAGCAAAGTGGGTACAGAATTCAAGCTTGAATATTTGAAAAAACTGTTTTCTTGTAAAGGAATGTAGGATAAATTATGCTTTCAATTTATCTGTCTTTTTATCACATGCCATTTGGGGTTTTTTTCTGTCTTTTCTCTCCAATTAACTAATGAATTATTTAATTTATTCTATAAATACTGCACGTGTGAATCTGTGCTTAAACTTCTATAGCAAGAACCAGTGCAGCTGGAGTTACTATTCCTAATTTACCTCACAAAGTAAGAGATCATTCATTTTCTTTGAACCTTATATGGCTGTCATGCTAATAACATAAATAAAGATCCCTTATCAGTTATAAAACATACTTAATGTTACTCTTCCCCTGCAGGACTGCATCACATAGTTCACTTCCTCTCCTTTCAACTCTTTTCAATCAATAAATCCATATTATTTTTATCTATTTTCACCAAAAAGTCTATAAAGGTTTTCCAGTCTTTTAAGAAAGTAATTATTTTTTCCTTGATCAAATAGGTCAATAGTGCCATTTTTGCTAATTCTATCATCTTCACAGTCCAATCCTCCATTATGATAGTTAGTTATTTTTTCCACCTTTGCACATGTAATAGCTTCACTGAAGTTACTATATATAAAACCAATTTTCCATGTGCCTCTAAGTCCCAGTAGAAAAAAATCTCTGGTTTCATCATAATGTTAATTTTTAAAATTCTCAGTATTATCATTTGTATTTGTAGTCAATATTTTTTTAATTCTTTCAGAAGTCCATAATAAAATTTTAGGCTTTTCATATTTTCAATAATGATCGGAGCACATTTATACATTTTAGATTATTTTTCTGGTGTGATATACCAACCAGCTTTATACAATTTTATAGAAATTTTCTGACATGAAACATTTTCTGACATGAATTTCAGTCCTTTTAACCACATACTTTCCCAGTGATACATTTGTATATTATAACCTTATAATTCTTAGTCCATTTTATCATGCACCCTGCAACTATTCTTCAACAGCTGATATCTTTTAGCAATTACATGTTCATCATTTCCACATAATTCCAATTCAAATGCTGTTACATGTTGCTCTATTCTTGTTAAATTTTAAACTATATCAAACATTTCCTTTAATCTTGTGTTACGTTCCATAATTATTTTATAACTTGGAAATTTCTCTACCTGTAATACCCAACATAGTAGTCTTTTCTTCAGGTTCCAGATGATTTTTTTTAAAATTTTCTGCATCTCTTTGAGCTCTTAAATCGTTCAAAGAAATCTCCTTTTGAACAAAATGAAGTTGAAATTTCTATTGCTTAATTCTTCTCTTAAGTTCTCCTTCCAGTTTATCTCAATGAGATAGAATCTTCTTCTGTTTAACCCCCCTGCCAGTCAAAATTATGTATGTCTGGTTACCTAATAATCCAATTGCTATTTCTGCAAGCAAAATTGCATCTGAGTTATTAATTTACTTGGTAGCAAAATGTTGCAAACCTCTTGTCTTGTTCCTGAAAAAGTGTGCAAGCATGATTCTTGGTATGTTTCTTAATTTTGCTTATTGTGTACTCATTTTGTATACCTTGTCCACTTCTGCCTCCAGATCTTCTTTCCATTCCCAATTTTTGTTAAAGCTTCAAACAATGTCTCCCCCAGACATTTATGTTAGATTCTTGAATTTTTTTGGTTCATTTTTTATTCCAAAATTGCAAAACTCTCTTTCATTCTCCATTCAGGTATAAGCAAGTCTCTTTGACAGCTTCACAAAGCTGTCACTGAAGCTGAAAAATTCTTTCCCAGCTGTTGAAATATCCTTTGGAATATATCTGTGGTAATCCCTATCTGCTCTGTTAACAATGTGCTCTTCTCTATTTTCATTGCTTTCAGGTTGTAGCCATTTCTATCTTTAAATTTGTAATCCATATAGAAGTAGCATCAAAATGATCCTTTAAAAATTATTTTAGTCCTTAACTCTTTAGTTCAATTTAGCACTTCATAGGTCTTTTTCAAATGCCACTTATCTTATTGTTTAAAAAGCTTAGCCATTGAGTCCCCTTAAAGAAGTTAAATTGTCTTCTTTCCCACAGAGGTATGTATTATTTATTTAATTAAATTCAAAGTACTTTAAAGTAGATAATTTAAAATTTAACTGATCCCTCCTGTTTTAATTTTTTTAGTTCAAATTCTTGATAATTTTTACTAACTTTCTTTTGATTAATTTTAAACCGTTATGATTTTTTAATTTTTATTTTTGATTATATCCCAAGTTGAAAAGGCAGTCACCAGATGTCTAGTTGCTTTGCTGTTTGAAAGATCAAAGTATTTATATCCAAGTATGCTTTAGAAAATAAAATTTCATTTGAGTCCAATGCCCTTGAAATAGATTCTGCGTGAGGATGAGAGCTTGATATTCCTTCATTGGCTCCTGTTCTATTCAGTATGCTTACATTTTCCATTCAGACCTTGTGAGTTTTCTTGTGAAAAGCAACCTTCTGGATACTCCTGTATCCAGACAAGCTCTATCGAACTGGCTTCACAACCAGGTCACAAGTTTCCACCTCAATATTATCTCATTATTGGAGCACTTTTTTTTCCATCCAGAAATTCAACACAAATATGTTTCAAATAGATCAGCTTTAGCTGAAGGTGCTTAGCGAATAGAGATAGGTATATTTATGAATACAATCTAATGCTATGTGAATTTTAATTTATTTAATTTTTAACTGAGAATGTTTAGAATGGCCATCTTAATCAATAAGAATTCAGGTTAAGTATGAAGCTGGATCTTAATCAAAATTAAATATTACCATTTAAGTTATTTACAAAAAAGCTATATCTTTTCCCATTAACAGGTCACATTCACCATAAATAATGAGATTTTAAAAATTCCAGTACAATTTATACTTCAGACCTTTGTGTATTTATTGATCTATAAAAATTTTATTTTCTTTTATTATGAATGATATCAAAGCAGAGGATTATATTATTGAAATCAGGAACTGTATTTTCTGTAACCCACATTTATTTTTTTCTTCTGACAATATTATGAAGGTTGTTCCACAAATAATATACCTAATAAAATAACCTTGAACCAGTTGCAAAAACAAGCTTACTATTTTGTTTCAAATCTATTAGTCTATGAAAAAAGAAATAATATTAATATTAGGAAGGTTACTTTTCTGCTTTGAGAAATCTTAAGGGGAAAATGTATTATCCAAAGGAGTTTTTTTTTTTTACTTGTTCCACCGAGCATGTTTTAAACATAATATGCAGAAATCATTGATGTATGGTTATTTGGAACATCAAGGGTTGTTCAAAACATCAAGGCTAGAGGAGAGAAATGAGTAGAAATTGGACATCATCTTTGCTTACGAGAAACATGCAGGGGGAGTCTTTAGATTATGTCCTTCATGCTGACAAAATGAGGAAAATGGTCTGTAATATTAAAAGGTGATAATGTAAATGGCTAGATTTAAACATGTCATAATACTCTTTGTCCATTCAGTTCTGAAGTCCACCAATTAAAAACAACAACACAATCCTGAACAGATGTCTTAAGATGTTTTAAGTGACCCTACTTCCAATTTGTAACATACATTAGTGTTTGGTGAGGTGTGGTTTGTTTCACAGTTATCGGTTTAGGCATGGAGATGAGGATCTTGCTTTTTTTTTTAATCATGCCACTATTTGGCCTACACACTGTCTGCAAATTTACCTTCAAGTAGTGTGTGTGCTGGTGTCCTCGGCTTTGGCCATCACTTTCATTCAGTGCATTGGGTTGCTAAGGAACACAAAGGAAAGGATGACCCACACTCAGGGTTCAAACTTATATTGTAGTGCTGTTATCATGCCATTAGCTTGCAGCTAAATTTAAACTATATTAAATGCTTGGTTATTAATTTTTTTATCATGCTTTCTTACACATGCATTTATTAAATTTATTTTTACAGTTGTTCCAATCTCTGTATACATTAATTGTATATTGCATCTGCACTATGTTTGTCATGTTGATAATATGTTATTGTTATTGTTGTTAATAATATTATTGTTAATAAGACCATAATAATTATGTGAGGCTATCTGCTGTATATTAATTTTTCATTACATTGGTAGAATAGTAAAATTTGCGGAGAACCACTCTTCAAAACTGCATTGAAATCACTTTTCCACACTGGAATTTCATTCACTGTGATATATGAAGTACAGAACAAGAATGTACATATATGCAGAAAATATATGCAGAAAAATATATACAGAATGATTCAGGATACTAAAGTGACTTGTTGTTGTTTACTGGTACAAATTTTAGGGTCACTGAAATGATTGATTAGAATATAAATATGACCATGGTTGTCTATGGAGCTTCTCAGTCATCCAAGTCATAGTTGTCCCAAAGGTGCTTTTTCAAGAGGCAACTAGACTTCTTGCTTTTTCTTTGAAGATGTTTTGCTTCTCATCCAAGTAGCTTCTGAACTGAACAAGCTTCTTGGATAAGAAGTGAAATGTTTTCAAAGAAAAAAACAAGAAAGCCCAGGTGTCTCTAGAAAAGCACTTTTGAGACAACTATGACCATAGTTGGTTTCTGATACTGTATTGTATTTAGTTCTTTATTTATTTTATTTATATCCCACCTTATTTTTTTTTACAAGCAACTCAAAATGGTGAACATATCTAATACTCCTTTCTATTTTCCCCACAACACCCTGTGAGGCGAGTTGGGCTAAGAGTTTCACCCACCTAGATTTCATGGCTAAAGTGACACTAGGATCTTCCAGTTTCTAGCATGATGTTTTAATCACTAGACAAAAGTGGCTCAAGTATATACAATAAAAAATATGTAGCCTATAAATGATTGGATCTGAAAGCACCTTAGCTGATTTAGAATTGATGGCAACACATAAGATAGTGACATATAGATGTGACTTGCTTACAACAATTGATAATTTGTTTTAACATGTTCAGGAAAACTGCATCTGTGCATGATGATGAAAGACTGCTGCTATTGTCCGGTTATAGGAGAGGAAAAATAGGAAGAATGAAAAACAACAAGGTAGGTTAAGTGTATCTAGGATGCTCTTTGGCAGAATTATGATTAAAAACGTAAGTGAGAAGTATTATTTGGGAAGTACAGTGTTGCTTTGTGACAAACATTGGGTGTATAGATCAGATTTTTTACCCTTTAGTAAGTCATTGAGAAATCTCAAATGAGAAGTTTACAACACAGCTGTTGATTTATATTTTGTATGCATCTGAAGCCACATTCACAAAATGATTTGTAGTGAATACTAGTATGACTGAATGACAAGAATGTATGAAGGAAATTGGTATAATAATCTATATGTACAATCCAAGATTTTTTTAATGCTAAAGGAAAATGTGAGTGAACAAATGTAAGTTACTGGCAGATCAGAAGTGCTGAATGAATATTCATTGAACACAAAAGTGAGTGACTACTAGAAATAAAATACACTGAGGTACATTTCAAAACAAATGTATGAAGGGAGAATGAACAGATGAATAATAGGGAGAAGAAAACCAAGAAATTTTGATTGGAAGAAGTTGGTAAGTTCTTGAAGAAAGAGGGAAATGAGAATATTTTAAAAAATTGGCAATATATTAATTGGCATATGGACATGATGGAAGAAAGAATTGAAATACATGAAGTAAACCAGAATTATGAATACTATTGGAATAAATTATCAGTATTTTGTTTTCTTTTATGATCTCATGTTTTAAGTACATTTTAAATTCCTTTTTGTGCTCTATTTAAAGTTGTTTACCCTGAATTTAAAGATAGTCTAAACTGTGAATACATTTTCCCAGTGAATAAAAGAAAAGGAAGGAAAGAAAAGGAATCCAACATTATTCTAGTCTGATTACATTTTTTTTGGGGGGGGGACTATAGTTTATGCTTAATGTGATCAAAATTTTGCACTGAATATATTTTATAAGAATCTCTACATAAAAATTAAAAAAATTAAACAGTGCATCAAATGCAAGTTTACCCCATATTGTTTTATTGTCTTTGTTTTTAAATTAAACCTTAAAAAGAAAATAAAAAATAGTATGCTTGCATTACTAAGTTAAATACTTTTAAATTCTCATATTGTGTAAGAGATAAACTACAGAAGTTTTAATAGATGATCCCAGTTGATTAAAATATTAGCAATGAAAATCACAGGATGCTTACATGCAAAGAATTAAACAAGCATATTATTGGTATATTAAACATTAAAAAACAAAAAAAAAATCAGGAAAACAAAAATCTACACAGAAATAATTTGTTAAATTTATTATATGCATATTTAGAAGGTCAGAATTGTTATATAAAATTTAAAATATTGAGAAACTGTTTAGCCAACACTTTATACCATATAAGTATTTTTTTTGTGTCATTTACTTTTATAATTGTTCATGCAAGATCAATGATCATATTTTATAAAGGGAAAAGATGATGGCAACATGCAGACATTTAGTACAGAATTTAAAATATTCACTATCTCTCTGAAGATACACTTTAAAGAAATTACAGTGGAAAAAAATGTACTTACCAAAAGAGAATTAGATCGATGATTTTGTGAATATGGCTGAGAAAAAAAGTCTGTAGTATGATCCAGTCTATTATGTCCTCCATACTCTGGAGCATCAGAATCCAAGGCAATTTTATATGTATGGCAATAGTTAAGGATTTCTATAGCAGAATTACATCTTTTAAAATAAGAAATAATACACAGAATATAATATAGTTAATTGCAGAAGTGAGCTCCTTATATAATAATATTTAGATATTCTATGTGTTGTATGTCATGAGCTTGACACACATGGCCTTTCATTAGCAAGCTGGGGTCACATTCCCAAAAAATATCAAAGCAATCATAAAAAGTAAATTTGATTTGCTTACTCTTTTTCAGATAAATGTAATTAGACCTAAATAAAATAATTAGATGTAGTTATCCTTCAATATACAAAATACAGATGGCTCTTAGTATGTTTAGCAATTTTCTTCTTCTATATAATTATAATTAGGGAACAAATTTTGAAGAGAGTTTAGCGAAACAGGTTATTATAAGGAATCAAACTGCTCTCTAATCTACATGAACAAGGATTATATATACTACTATTTAAGAACCTGTTTATTCAGTGTAAAATATATTTACCAATTTTACCTGAAGGAATAAATTTAGTCTCTACCCAGTTATTTAGTAATAAACTGCTTGTAGGAAAAGTGAATTTACTTTGGCGTAAACATGTGTAGGACTGCCAGTAATCATGAATTAAATATAAAGAAAAATTATTTAACATATGAACTTAGGTCCCACTTAATTTACTCATGCTTTATCACCATTAACCCAATGTGACTTTAAGTCATAATTATCAAAATGTTCCAAGTGGAAAGCCAGAGGATTATTAGGAAACTTAATACAATGGGAAGTTTGAAAAATGAAAAGCTATGAGATTTATTTACAGCAAAAAAAAAAGTCAAATACCATTCATGCATCCCACACACAAACACACATATATTCAAGAAAAGTCTGGATATGACAGTCCTGCCCCAATTTGGTCCATTAAGCAAGAATGACCCACTACTCCATTCGGTGTGAAAGATTTACTTTACTAAGGGCTAAGTGGATTACAGTATAGCAAAGCCAGAACTGAGGTTTGCACATCAAATTTTCATGGTTAACGTTTCCTCCTTTGTCCCTTCCCATTGTTGACCCCTCATTGTTGAATCATATTCAAATAAAATGTTTTGGGAACAGTCTTTTCAACTGTAGAGTAGGCAGTTTGGAGGTGCATGCCTTTCCAGGCTGTCTGAACTTGAAGTTGTGTCTCTAGAAGGTATGAGGAGTCATTAGCCTTCCCCCCTCCCATCCAGCTCCCCCATAGTTCATGGCAGACTAGCAGCTAGCGAATGCGAAGCGCAGGAGTGAGATGGCAATTCTGACAGGTCCAGTTAATAATGTAAGAAAGCCTGTTATAAATCTATCTGAATACCACAACCTTTGAAATCATTCAATCATAATTTTTAAATGCTAATTCAGATTTCTTATGCTATCACATAGCTAGAATTAGGCTGCATTTTCTTTGGGACTTGTTTGTAACATTGTCGCATTAGCAAGTTCTTCCCGAAAGTTTTTGTATATCCTTACTTTATTAGATAGGATTGTTTCTTTCCAAAGATACAAATTAATAAGGATATGGCAACTACAGCTTTTCTATTCCAGCAATATCCTTAATAGATCCTTGGCTAAATCTGAGACGAAGTCCAACTGATGAAAGTAGAGAACTCTAATTTCCTGTCTCCTGGTTTATCATCAGATATTGTTGCAAAATTCTTCATGCCTGTAAAGAGCCAGGTGTGTGCATGCATGTGTGTGTGTAAGGTGAGGTGAGGTGAGAGAAAAAGATATTGGAGAAACAAGGATTACAGAAAGCATGAAGAACAAGCTTAGACTGACTTTTCCCTAATTTGTTTGAATGTACAAAGGGAAAGGCAAAAAGTCAAGATTCTGTTAGTAAGCCTATATCAACAGAATACCAACCAGACATGGATGCACTTTCCTGACTTGGCCTAAATGAAAGGGCTGACAGTCTCCACACAAAACATTTTTCTCCCTAGCCTAAAACAATATATGTTCTATTAAGAGTGATAACGAACAGATATAACACCACTTGAAAATACTGCACATGCATATATTCCAATCCAGAGGTTAAATCTATATCACGTGTTGATAAATTCTCACTGCAACAATGGCAAACTGATCTGCTACAAGATGTTACCGTTTTTATGCTCACAATGTTACCACTTTCCCGTAATGGGACTAATTTCCTCCCAGAACACTGAAAGATTCTGATCAACAGCTATGGCTTACAAAAATTATTTAATACAGCTCTTACATTAATAACTGTTCCTGAAAAATTAAATGATGAAAATTACTTAGGGCAGCCTTTGTTTGACCTAAATCTCTGTGAACGTATTACAGTGTGTTCAAAGCTGATGCTTAAATCAGCATGTTTCACAGAGGATTGACTCAGAAAAAACTCCTAAAACAGCATGCAGAAAGTTTCTTCCGGTAATTGTTTATATTGACAATAACCTTTAGTTCCTCCTTGCCTACCACAAAGAAGAGATCAAAATACTATTTTGATTACTGCTGCTTCTTCATTGAAATATGATTTCAGCAGGTGCCAGAACACTGCTGAAATGATTCATTATGTATTTATAGAAGTAAAACAAGTACATGAAGTGTTGATGGCAGCTGGACCTGTTAAGTCACCAGTGATATGAAAAAACACAATGAAGGATGAGTGAAACTGTAGGAAAATCAGTCTGTCAAAAGCACAGAAGCAAAAATTAGATATGAACATCTAAATTAAAGGAAGTTATGTAGAAGCTATAAAGCAATTAAAATTATCGTCAATTATAAACCAATTATTTTGTTGCCAGGTATCTCCACATTCAAATTTGGAAAGCCTCAGGAAAAGGATATATTAAAATATAGAAGCTGTTATGCTAAAAAGTATCTGCTAGGCCCAAAGGCCTTTTTCACCAAATTGCTCTGCATTTCTTCTGCTTTATTTAATTTTACTTTTTCTTCCTGTCATTTGAAGACGTTTCTCTCCATAGCCTCCTTCATTTTATCATTTCTCGTAATATCTTTTTCATACATGGTGCCCCTGACAGTTCTGCAGCATTTTCTGACATAATAATTCTTGCGTTTTAAGGAAGGTTTCTTCACTGTTTTTTCGTATGTCATTTCCATACATTATGCTGGGAGACTAATTTATATTTAAATGCTTTTTACATAAGTCTTATTCATATATAAAAACTTATTTTTACGAAAGTTGTTCCAGTTTTATCCTTTTATTTCTTCTCCATATTCCTTTTTTTCCTCCAAAGTTCCATTGCTGACACCACCTGTATGGAATGTTGAGTCTGGAATATGAATCACAGACTGAAAAATACTGTAGGACAGAAGAATCTGTCCATTCACTTTTGTACAAATGGACACAAATATCTCTTCCTAACAAAATTCTCTAACTAACACTTTTTTCTTTAAATAAACCTAATAGATGTGTGCTTTTGGCTATGATCAGCTTTATGGGCTTGGCTTTATTAATAATAGACTTTATCACTAAATATCTAATTATACTAATTACACATTAAATATCTCAACCTTTTATCAGTCATATTAAATCAATCAAATCAGGTTGTCATATGTTGTTCATCTAAGGTTATATTTACCTATTTTTAAGAACTGCTAAGGATAAGACAATTTTTACTATATCCTGATATGTATAGAACTCAACCCTAGAACTCAAAAAGGATTTCTTTTTCACATGATGTAGGTTCAATTCCAGCAAGATGGGAGTTGCTTTGTGTTAAGTTCTGCGCATGGGCGCAAGAAGTGGAGACGATACGATGAACAGTGAACTTCAACTCTTTATTTAACATTGTGGAACAGAGCAAAAACTCTGGCAGCAATAGCCTNCCGGGTTCTGTTTAAGGGGTGCGGTGACGTAATCTTTGAAGTAGGCAGGTTGTTTAGATTGTCTATTAGATTTTTGCTGTCCCCCCGGTACTTGTTTATAATCTTGTTTGGGCGGGACATTTTCTGGCGAACAGGGTGCCTCCGGTCCTTCATTTAAAAACTCGGTGCCGCTAATGTCCTTGTTGTCCTCTAGCCTTTGTGGGCTTGCCTCTG